>OX467711.1:5979002-6291502 GCA_950111635.1 Agelastica alni | reverse complement strand
TGATAGCTCCTACAATAGACCCGGTTGGTTAGTCCTAATGTGTGCCGATAACGCTACCGTGCAGTGGCTGAAAGATACCATTGGGGATATAATACCCTGGAATGGTGCAATGCTGAGGGTCGTTGAGGAGGCAGCAATGCCTGACGACGAAATCTTGGTGGCGTACCTACCAGGCAGCCAAGGATATTCCACGGAGAAAATCCTTGGATTAATAGAGGCCAAAGAAGGGGCGAATACACAATTTTCCGGCCCAGAACCCTTCTGTTGACTTTCCTAAACCAACTTAAAAGAAGAGGTTCGACGTTGGGAAACAGATGAAATGAAATCTCACTGGCATAACGTGCCAGGACAAAGAAGAGCGAAAAGGCTAGTAAACCTTTCGCCAAGGAAAGCTAAACAGCTTCTCGAGTTGGACAAGAAATACTTGAAACTGGTGACGGGGCTCCTCACTAGACACTGCCCTCTAATGTATCGCCTGAAAAAGATGGGCAAAACAGAGAGTGATAGTTGCCGCTGCTGCGAGAACTTCGCTGAAACTGCAGAACATTTGCTTTGCGAATGCCTAGCGCTTTTCTGTCAAAGGCTAAAGTTTCTGGAAGGGGCCTTCTCAAAGCCCTTCGATGTCAGGAACTTAGCCTTCAGAAAATTAATAAACTTTGCTCGAAGTCTCGGAATCCCGTGCTTCGAATAGATTAAGGGTTAGCACAAACGATCTGATAGGTTCAGGTGCTTGAGAGGATTGGAAGCCTTTACGACCCCCCCTATAATCTACAAAACAAACTCATTCACTGATTTCAATCTTTCTATTTTAAACAGCACCTCGCAGTTTGTTATGCCATCTTCTTTTTTTCGTCTTACTTACATTCATTTTTATCCCTTAAATTTTTAAGACAGCATGCATAATATTAAATATCGCCAGCAACTTATTTGCTTATATGACCTGATCATTGGGGTAAAGAAGGCATTTGACGATCAAATCATTCATTTTCGAGCCATATACTCTCTAATTCAATTTTTTTAAACAATCGTCCAATTTAAACAGCCATGGCAAAGCCACACATCCCTATCCAACACCTTTTACGATGTTAAACCAGTTCGTATAAGCTCCGTTTATCCTGACACAAGCAGTGGAATCCTCGTAAAGTGATTTCAATACTTGTATCAAACGATCACCCCATACATACACGATGTAGACCACAATTTATTCCTTACCACTCTGTCATAGGCCTTTTCCAAGTCTACGAAAGCGTAATAGATCCTAAAAACAATCCCGAGAGGTCTTTTGAGTAAAGATTATGTCATGTACCATTTCAAGGATTTTTTTAAGTTCAATATTTTGCTAGTAAATGAGAGTTTGTAATTTACCTTTAGAATTAACGAAATTCAACTGGAAGCTTACTGCTTAAAACAAAACATATAAGCGAAAAACAAATGTATTGAACATGTAAATTAACACAACAGAAAACAATCAGTTTTAAACAAGAAAATGGAGAAAACGAAATTGAGATAGGGGATAGAAAAGTAAAAATACCTACTTAATATTTTATACGTTAAACGGGGCCAAAAGGTTTTAAATTTATATTTTTGAAATGTTATGCTTACCCAACTAATTAAAAATCTCAGATGTTTTATTGTTTACAGCCAGGTAAAGTTAAAAATTAAAAAGCGAGCCTTACAGTAGTCGCATATGCTGTGTAACATTTGACATCTCACCTTAGTAATAAACAATTTTAAAATTATAGTCTGAAAAAAATGGGTCGAGTAATATTTGAAAGATCAACTATCGATTAGCTTTTTGCCTTAAGACAACTCCTATAGAAAGGATGGGAGTTCAATAGAACAATACATAACCTTTTTATAGACTTCAGACAAGTGTATGACAGTGTGGAAAGAACCCAAGTGTGGAACGCAATGGCAGAACTCTCATTTCCAAAGAAACTCATCCAGATGACAAAACTATGTATGGACGCTGGTAGATCTAAGGTACGAGTAGGCAGCGTTTTGTCTGAACAGTTCGAAATACAAAACGGGCTTAAACAGGGAGATGCCTTGTCACTCTTATTGTTTAACATCGTCCTAGAAAGTCCTAAAAACTGAACTCCTATCTACTGAAGGCCCCAAACTAATTCTGGCTTATGCAGATGACATTGACCTAGTCGGTAACACTATCTTGACAATGAAAGACATATTCAATAAAATAGAAGGAACAACTAGCGAAATGGGACTAAGGATCAATGAAGAAAAAACTAAATATATGTGTGTAAACCGACTCGGAAGAAGAGACAGAATAGGACAAAATGTATCAATAAACACGTATAACTTTGAAAGAGTGGAACGTTTTAAATATCTAGGCGCAACAATCTCAGTAGAAAATGATATCACTGAGGAAATAAAAAGAAGAATCCAAGCCACAAATCGATGTATATACTCCCTAAACAACGTCCTTAAATCAAAAAACCTGACAAGGACATCCAAAATAAAAATATATAAGAGTAATATTAGACCAATACTTACCTATGGATGTGAAACATGGACAATGACTAAGGCGAATGAAGAAAAACGTTTCGAACGCAAAACACTGAGGAAAATCTTCGGACCTCATTACGACCCAGATTCAACTCAATATCGAATTAGAACTAATGATGAACTCAAACGACTATATAATGACAGTGATATCGTCCAAGAAATAAAATTTCAACGTCTAAGATGGGCTGGTCACGTACAGAGACTCCATGAAGAAATATTGGTGAAACTGATATGGGAGGAGATTCCAGCAGGCAAAAGACCTTTAGGCCGCCCCCGCATGCAATGGAGAGAAAACATCCAAAACGACCTGCTGAAAATGAACGTTCCTCTCGACACAAACCTGATGGAAGACCGAGAATATTGGAAGAAAGTAGTAGAGTCAGCCAAGACCCACCCTGGGTTGTAGCGCTAACCGAAAAAGAAGAAGAATATTTAAAATGATTTTTCATAACAAAAAATAATTCTTTTTAATGAAAATTGTATATTATTTAATTGACACTGACAGTGACAGAAATCAGCTTTAAAATTTAAAAAAGCTAAATACTGAAATATTTTATTCGAATAATTATTTATTGTTACTTACTTGAATTTTTTTTCAATAATCTGCACTTTATTGAGACTTAATATCAACAGTAAATATTTATTTATATAGTTTACGCAAACTAATATACTAATATACACACTATATATATATATATATATATATATATATATATATATATATATATATATACACTAATATACGTCGAATTTTTCCCCGGAGTTGTGCTTTATGAATCCCACTTTTATTTATTATTTATGTTAGTCGTTTACATCGATTTATGTCATTTTATAAAATGTTTTCTGAGCATCTTTTCTATAAAACATTTAGAAAAAAAGTATCGCGTTTGGTAATAAATTGTTCTACAAAAAGAATCTTACAGATATTACTAACATTTACAGAAAGTGAGGTAAAATCAACAATTTCAGGACAATAATGCCTTGGTAACTTTATGGAGGAATACCAGAACAATTTTCAGTCTTCTATAAGTATGTTAAAGTATTCAAATTCCGAGCTTTCAATAATCATATCCATCTCTATTCATTCCCAAATTAAAGCCACAGTATCCTAGGAATTTATTTTGAAAACTCTCCAAGAGATCTATACCGACTTTGTAACAGGGTGACCAAATATGATAGAACTGTATTCAAGTATAGATCGTATCTGTACGCTATAAAATTTTTGACAGCATTGACAGATAGTTTGAACAAAGAAAAAAGACCAACATTTTTCGTGATAGGTACTTGAAAGTCATTTTTGTATTGAACACAACACCTAAATCTTGATTATAAAGAAGACTTACCTTTGATACGTAATCCGTGATATTTGCTTGCTTTCGGGGTTCTTCTGGAACTCGGCTTTTCACTGGTGACTAATAATATACAGATTGTGGCTCGAAAAGTTTTGATTAAAAGTAATGGTGGATACAATTATGTTAAAAATCTGGAATTACGAAGCTGTAGGTTTTGGATGATGCTGAGTTCAAATATAATGTTGTCCTGAATGTGGCACTTCCGGTTATACCGGAAGTAGACGTCAACTTTATTATTTTAAATAGAACCTAATATTTTTTATTTTATTTTTGAATTCTACATAAAATTTGTGCACAATGTACCAAAAATGAAGTTATTTCGAGATATTTCGAGCCAAGTCATAAGAGCGAGCTGGCCAACGAAACGGACCCTGATTGGCAATCCATCTATTATCAAACATGTCGTAAAGATGCTGAGCAACAGGCCCAAAGTTATGAGGAGGTGCTCCATCTTGCTAATACCAATCTGAAGCCGCCTCTCCATTTCTTAAAGTATGTAACGCCGGCCGTTTAGCTTTTTCTAAAATGTGGCAATATCTATAATCATTTAAATTTTGATCACAAAATTTTAATGCTAAAATTTCATCGTCTATTGCACAAAAAATAATAAATAGAGTTGGTCCAATAGTTATTTAGCACGAGTTATATAAGCGGTGTAAAAGAAGATGTGGTCACAAAGATAGATAAAGGAATGCTTAGATGGTTTGGACACGTAGAAAGGATGGATGAAGGAATATTGACGAAACAAATTTATAAGGCGAGTTTGAATGAACAAGTCGGTAGAGGTCTACCTCGGAGAACATATCTCGATCAGATCAAGATTGTTTTGAAGAAAAGCCAGGTCAAGAGTACCAACAAACGACGAGCATGTATAAAAGCACTGATAAAATTAGAGGAAGCAAAAGATGTGTGTAAGAACCGTAGCAAGTGGAAGGAAGTGGTCTCTGCCTAGCCCTACGGAAAAAAGGCGTAACTATATGTATGTATGAGGAAGATCACCTAATCACCTAAATGATATAAAAAATGGTTTCCCTTTGTGTTTTTTTAAAATGCGATGAATTGTTCTCGTTGACAAAGTAAGATCTCTCTCAAAATCTCCAAATGAGGCATTTGGAGAGGCCGTAAAATAATACAAAACATTAATTTCTTTCATGTCACTGTTTACTAGTGGTTTATTTTTATTAATTTTTTTCTTAAATTAAACAAACTGACGGCAGTTTTTAAGCAATCTTTTTACAATATAACCAGTTGCATTTGGTCAATTTGGATATCTTTCTGCAAAAACACGGCAAGTCCATTCAACAATTCTTTTACACTCGCATGACACTCAATCCTACATTTGTCATTATTTACCATGAAATACAAACTAGTAAAGAAAACTGTCAAAACAACATAAGCAATTAACGTTTTTACTATCAAATCTTTGACAGCCTTTACCTTTACCCTTTACTAATGTTGAAAGAATTAATTAGTGTTATGTTTTAACTAAAATGATAAAATATCTCAAAAGTGGTTGAATTTAGGTATAAGGAATACCGATACCAAACGAATTGGCTCAAAAAGATGCAGTTAAAAATACAGGGTGTTCTATTTAAAGTAAGCAACTTATAAATGATTTAAATTGTGCATGTTGGCGGCTAAGATTAAAACACCCTGTATAAAATATCAATGAGTTGGATTTATGAAGTTAACGGGCAAGCGCTTGTTGTTTATTGGTTACAATTTCACGTCACTAGCTTTGTTATTAATGGAGATATCGTTATTCAATGTGGATTTGTTTAAAATTTAAAAAAAAATCGAAATATCTCGAAAATACTTCATTTTTGGTATAGGACATTGTGCACAAATTTTATGTAGAACTCAAAAATAAAAAAAATATTCGGAACCATTTAATATAACAAAAATGACGTCTATTTCCGGTATAACCGGAATTGCCACATTTAGGTCATCCAAAACCTACAGCTTCGAAATTTCAGATTATTAACACATCCGTATCCGCCATTACTTTTTATCAGAATTTTTCGCGCCATACCCTTTATTAATGACGCACTGGTAAAGTTCAAACGTTAACGTAAGTTTTATTTCGTGGCAAGGAAATTAATTTTGTTTTAATAATAAACGAATCATTGTGAATTAATTTTATCAATATTATTTTGCTACTCTTTTGTTTACTTCTAGACGACTCTGTTGACTTTAAAAACTGAACGGACCGGACTGTTTTTTTTAAATTATTAATTGAAAAACAATTACATAGTTGCGTCCAATCAACATTAAGCGCACGCGCGTTAATTGTTGCCAACATCCCGACAAAATTTTTGAATCATCCACCTCCGAAATGGTCGTTAATTATAATCTGCATTATTATGCGCAGTGATTTGCGTATTAAATCAATTTTTGAATTTAATTTCGATTATTTATTACTAGCTTTAATTCGTTTTTATTGTTCAGCTTAATGGCAACAAGCCATCAATGTCACCGGCATAGATATGAATTATGGGTTGCATTATGTTTATGATGGATCCCTCTTCGGGCGCTTAATTTTGTTCGACAGACTAATAAGTTGCCAACCGTAAAATGTTACATTTACTAAATAAAATCAAGTCGACGCATCAATCACGGTTCATTTTATACGTACGCCCAATATATCAGGACGTTAGTATTTCTCATTGCTGTTATGTTTTAACATACAAGCTGATTTATCAATTATAAGCTTATCTTACAAATGAGCTTACAGGTTAGCTGTTATATTACAGATAAGTTCATCTTACATATAATCTTTGTTTTAGAGGTGAGTTATTATCTTAAAAATGAGTACAGCTTACAACTGAGTTGTAATATTACAGATGAGCTGTCAGATGCGATTTTCTTATAGATAAGCTGTTATATTACAGGTAAGCTCATTTTACAGATAAACTTACAAATGGGTTGTCTTACATAAAATATGAGCTATTATCCTATAAATAAGTGCAGCTTTCAACTGAGATGTTATCCTACAGCTAATATTGTTCAGATAAAACTATACCACATATTAGTTGTGATATTGCAGATAAGATTATATTCAAAATGAGCTGTTATATAAAATACAGTCATCTTATTGGTAGATGTGCTGTTGTATACAAATGAGCTTTTTTAAACAGATAAGCTATAAATAAAAAAGCAGTAATGTACAAATGAGATTATCTTACCAATGATATTTGGTCTAACATAAGAATGAGTTCTTATCTTATAAATAAGTGCAGCTTACAACTTAGATATAATCATCATCTTATAGATAAGATGTTATTGTACAGATGAAATCATCTTACATATTAGCTGTGATATTGCAGATAATATCATCTTACAATTGAGCTGTTATCTTGCAGATGAGATTATTTTACAGATATCTTTCAGATGAGATTACCTTCAAAATGAGCTGTAATATGACAAATACAATCATCTTACAGATGTGCTGATGTATACAAATGAGCTTTTATAAACAGATGAGCTATTATAAGCAGATAAGCTGTTTTATTACAGATCTGCTGTTGTGTTACATATGAGAGCATCCTATAAATGAGCTGTTATTTAACAGATAAAATTATCGTAAGCTGTTATATTACAGGTAGGGTCATTATAAAGATAAACTGTTATCTTACAGATGAGATTATCTTACAAGTGATATGTTATCTAATATAGAAGATGAGCTATTATTTTATAAATAAGTGCAGCTTACAACTGAGCTGTTATTCTCCAGATTTGATCCTCTTATAGATAAGCTGTTATTGTCGGATCATCTTACAGATTAGCTGTTAACTTACAAATGAGCTATTTTACAGATACAATCATTTTACAGATGAGCTGTTGTATTCAAATGAGCTGTTATAAACAGGTGAGCTATTATAAAAAGATAAGCTGTTATGTTACAGATGAGCTTAACTCGACACATAGTGGTCCTGAAGCAAATGGCTCCATTCAGATAATCATACAGATAATCCATCCTGAAAGAAAGATGATCACTCCTGGCTGAAAATACTCTTTTTTTTATTAAAAATGTTGAAATTGTAACGCCAATCAAAGTTGAAGAAGTACAAGGCTCGGTGAATGCTCTGCTCAATTAACCGAACGATTAATCGAATTAAAGTATTCCCATCGCGATGTGGAAAAGGAGGCGACGCGGCAGCCATAGATTCATCCAAGGGGATCAAGCAGGTCATCTGATAGGGGTTGGCACGAGATACCAGCGGCAGCACAAACACACTGACGGAGGCGGCAGTGATTTACAACATCGTATTTTCCCGTGAATCCATCACGTATGTGCGTGAGGTGGAGGGCGGGTTAGTATGCGGGTGATAAGGCCACCCCTTAAACCGCCAACTCGCATCAATGTTGCCGTTTTTTTGCGATATCATTGAATTTACGATTTGTCCCATCTAGAGATACTACATACATACATAAAGTCACGCCTTTTTCCCATAGGGGTAGGCAGAGACCACTTCCGCTACGGTTCTTACACACATCTTTTGCTTCCTCTACTTTCATCAGTGCTCTCATACATGCTCTTCGGTTGTTGGTACTCTTGACCTGGCCTTTCTTCAAAACAATGTTGATCTGATCGAGATATGTTCTCCGAGGTCGACCTCTACCGATTTGCCCATTCACACTCGCCTTATAAATTTGTTTCGTCAATCTTCCTTCATCCATCCTTTCTACGTGTCCAAACCATCTAAGCATTCCTTTATCTATCTTTGTGACCACATCTTTTACACCACAGCGTTTTCTTATCTCACTATTCTTAACTTTATCCAACCGAGTCACTCCAGCTATACAATTCTCAGACTACTCATCTCCGCAGCATTAATCCTATTTTCATGCTTCTTCTGCCAAACCCAACATTCACTACCATACATAAGTGTAGGAACCAACACACCTCTATGCACCGCCAGACGTGCCTTTTTTGACACTTTCTGGCTATTTATAAAGCTATGCAGTACCCCATTAATTTGTTTTCCTGCCAGCACCCTTCGCTCAATGTCACCATTTTGATAATATTATCCCAATAATAACACTAAACTTGGCGTTTGGTACGCCGTCTCTTTTTCTTCTTCTTCCACTGCTATCCATTAATGGACTTTTGACCGTTTTTTCTCTCTGGTGGTGTGAATTAATTTTCTCCTGTGATTCCTATTCCTGTCCAATGTTTGATATTTCGAAGCCACGACATCCTCTTTCTGCCTAAACCCCTTCTTCCCTCTATTTGTTGGTATCTTTCGTTGCGTAACACATGTCCCAGGTACGCTGTTTTCCTGCGTTTTATTGTGCCTTCTCTTCCTATCGTCCTCAAAATTTCCTCGTTGGTTTTCCTTGCTGTCCATGGGACTTACAAGATTCTTCGATAGATCCACATTTCAAATGCTTTCAACCTATTCATTGTGCTAAACTTCCAGCCTTCCATACCATACAACAGTACGGACCATACGTAACATTTTGTGAATCTTATTCTGAGATTGAGGTCAAAGTCAGAGTTCATAAAGACATTTTTGAATCTCAGAAATGAGCTCCCCGCTTTTTCTATCCGGAATTTAATTTCTACGTCTGAACACCAGTCTTCACATAACCAAGTCCCCAGATAGTTAAACTTTTTTACTCGTTCTATGTCTTTACTATCGTATGAGAGTTTCGCATTCAGGAACTCATCCAATTTGCGGGTGATTACTAGGAATTTTGTCTTTTTTATGTTGGTATTAATTCCCATAAGTCGGCCGTGCATTCTAACTATGTCCAGGAGCATTTGGAGGTCATTCATATTATCTGCTATCAGTACTGTGTCATCTGCATACCGTATATTGTTGATCCATGTGCCATTTACTTTGATGCCTAGTTGTTGTCCTTCGAGAGCTTCTTGGAAGATTTTTTCAGAGTAAATGTTAAACAGAAGTGGGAGAGGACACATCCCTGTCTTACACCTCTAAGGATTTTCTGTGCCTTTGTAACTTCGTTGTCAAATCGTACTGCAGCTGATTGGTTCCAGTACAAGTTTTCAATACAGTGTATGTCTTTTTGATCTATGTCAAGTCGCCTCAGCATTTGAACGAGTTTATGATGTTGCACTCTATCAAATACTTTTTCGTAATCTATGAAACACATTACTACATTTTTTCTCTGATCGTAACAGTTCTGAACCAAACACTTGGGTTGCGACCAGTGCCTCTCTCCTACCGAGACCTCTTCTAAATGCGAATTAAAAGGATCCAACAGCGCTTTCGCATTTTGTGGAAATTCTGTAGTGGATAGATGACCTTCAGAAACACTTTCAGAGTGTAACTCATCAAGCTGATCAATCTGTAATCTTCACATCTTGTTGCGTTGTTCTTTTTTGGGAGTTAAAAGAGATGTAAACCATTTTGTTGGGAATTTTCCTGTGTTGTAAATTTGGTTAAAAAGCCTTTGTAGCTTCTTAATACTTTCGTTGTCTAGTAATTTGAGAAATTTAACAGGCACCAAATCTGATCCAACCGTCTCTTTAGCTGCTAGATTTCCCGACCATCGACCCAGTGCTCTCATGAACGTTTAGCATGAGTTGCTGAAGGACAACGTTCGTTTATATCCTTAAAATTGCGTTTATACAAATTAACTCTTCTACGGAGACACGGCAACGCAGCGTCGCGCTACCTGTGGCGAAACTAACACGACAAGGCCGCAGCACCTTAACAATTAACCGAATGTGATAAAATATGCGCTTGTGATGTGTGATCGCCATCGGGCTTTCGAAATGAATAATCATTTTGCAAGGTTTAAAGTGATATTCCCTACGACTTGACTTTCGCTAACATCCACCGATTTGGCAGCGTCGCATTTCATTTGAGATAAATTTGTTTTCATTATTTAATATCTTTATTTGGATCTGATTAACTGGATGACTGTACGTGTTAATTGGATCGAAATTCTGTTTTTAAAAATTCATCTCCAAGAAGCTAGGTCTTTAGCACCACCAAAGATAATGCAGTGGGGCATCCATGAATAATTCGACAATTTAAAAAATTTGTCTATTAAATCTTCATGGTGGTACTTCGTTTTAATAGCCTTTGCAGCATTCCAGAGTTTTTTTTCTACCCCTTAAGTTTAAAAGCTTCTGCTCGATTGGTGTTTTGAAAAAAGGCAAAAAAATATTTATGTTTATTTACAGTACCCCAAATTTCGTCCAAACGAACACAATATTTCTCCTTAACGAGACAACTCCTACCACCACTTGCCTATCGTCGTCTAATTTTTTAAGGGTGCTTCTATAGACTAGAGGAAAGCTTTTTTTCATAGTTTCATCTCTTACTGTTGATATTGATATTGAAAAGGAAAAAACTGAGCATCTTTAAAGATTCATTCTTAAAAACCACTTCTAAAGTCCTAAATTTATTGACCATTTGGAATCTTTATTCACGTAACATTCCATATCGTCTCTAACTGCGCGAATACCAATTTAAAAACGATAAGAGACTACCTTCGTAGAGACCAATTTAAGTAACCAAAAAAATTTACTAGCTGGACAGATGCCAAGATATACTATATAGCTTTACAGTTACCAAGAGAACTCATCAAATATCTGGAGAAATTTGAGATAATTCATAACAGACAATATGGATTTCGACAACTTCGGTCTGCTGGAGATTTGCTGGCTTATGTCACTCAGCTCTGGACAAACACTATTGAGAAGTTTGGTGATTCCCGTGCAATAGCCTTGGATATATCTAAAGCCTTTGATCGCGTTTGGCACCAGGCATTGTTAAGTAAATTATCTGCCTACGGTCTCCCAACCAAACTGCGCCAATGACTCTTGAGCTTCATGCAAGATCGCTCCTTACATGTGGCAGTTGACGATATTTCTTCTGATGCATTACAAACCAATGCTGGGGTCCCCCACAGACTCCAATTTAAGAACTAAAAGAGATGCAAATAACAGTTTTAAGAAGCAAGAAAGACTCTTAAGCTGCGCATATACTAACTTAAGAGCTTATAGAGATACAGATAACAATTTTATGAAGCACGAAAGATTATCTAGATGCGCAGACTACATTTTAAGAACTAAAATAGATGCAAATAACAATTTAAAGAAGCAAAAGAGACTCTCTAGCTGCGCAAACACCAATTTTAAAACCAATAGAAAAACAGATAATAAGAAGATAAAAACGAGGGACACTCTAGCTGGGTAGACACCTATTTAAGAACTAATAGAGATACAAATAACAATTTTAAAAAGCAATAGAGACTCTTAAGCTGCGCATATACTAATTTAAGAGCTAATAGAGATACAAATAACAATTTTATGAAGCACGAAAGACTCTCTACCTTTGCAGACATTAATTTAAACACAAATAGAGATACAAATAACAATTTTAAGAAGTACGAGAACCTCTTTAGCTCGCAGACACGAATTAAAGAACCATTAGAGATACAGATAACAGGAAGAGAAGAACGATAGAACACTTTAGCTGCGCAGACACCAATTAAATAACCAATATAAATGCAAATAACAATTTTAAGTAGCATGAAAGAGTATCTACCTGCGCAGACTTTAATTTAAGAACTAAAAGAGATGCAAATAACAATTTTAAGAAGCAAAAGAGACTCTCTAGCTGCGCAGACGCCAATTTAAAAACCAATAGGGATACAGATAATTTTGAGAAGCATGAGAGACCCTCTAGCTGCGCAAATATCAATTTTGAAGATTTTTATTGACCGTTTGTACACACCATAAATTTTAATTGGGCATTATTTTTTTGGTATAAATGTTTACCAAACTGTCCTATTTTTTTTAATTCTATAGCATTACCCGCTCGACTGATCTTATTGATAGCCATTGGAATCGTATTTACTCGATTAAGGCTCTGATTTAATCGAAATATTTGGAGTTGGCGTAACGAAAAATTTAAAATCAACGTTAGACACTTGTTCGTGATTCGAAAAGTGCATTATCATCAATTGATCTGATGAAATTGGTATTTTTAATTTATAGGATTTCCGTCTGTGCCGCTTTACAGTCGAGGAAGGGTTTTTGATAATAGTAGGGTGGATTGGCGCATTTACATATTTTACTAAAATACAAATGGTACTTTCTACTGGAACTAAACTCGTACCGACGCGTTCCACAAGTCAAACTGCACTTCGAAGTATTCCCTCGACGAGATTTAAATCAGGAGAGAGTTAGGGTTACACCACGGAATGGCCAATAATTATTTGAGGCTTAGCAAGGAGCTCGGGTAGCTATACCCCCACAGGAAAGGTATAACTTAATTCTATTTTCTTTAAGGATTAAAATAGAATTTAAATTTGAGTGTTATATTTGGCTTTTTAGATTATACAAGTTTTTTCATACTCTTGATGTGAAATATCTAATGAGGCGGGTAAGGGTCAAACCGGCTGTTGGCGTGGCGACCGTCAGTCTTCCGTCGGACTCAAAATACTTTGGCAGCAGAAACAAAAAATGAGATCTTAACGATAAAAATAAAGACGTGGCAATTGTCAAAAACAATGCCTTTTTTTTAAATTTTTAAGGGTTAATGTTTTTCTTTTATGCATATTTTCTATTCATATCTCCCACTCGTCCAGCGACGGCTTATTTATTTTGTAGACAAATTTTTAATTTAAATAATTTGCTAAAGTTAACCCATTTTAACTGCAAAACTTTAATTTAACTCAAAATAAAATATCTTTCGAACATTTCCATGGTTATTTGGTATTTTGCAGTAAATTTGTCATTTAGAATAACCAATTCTAGCGGGGTCTTTTAGACCTGTTGATTTATTTCTAAATTCGTCAAAACTGTTGCTTTGTCAAACTACTGTCAGTGAACAAGGTATGCAGTAGCTATTCGCCTTCGCGGTCGTATCTCGAGGGATGGGGGGACTACGTTGCCCCGCATTTTCGCTTACGGAATTGAGATTTATGCATTATGGATTAATTTGGCAAAATATCAAGCAAGCAGTAACAGCAAAATCAAGACGGGCTTTTAGTGAGATTGATGATGAGAAAGCCGAAACATTTTTCGTGCTCGATTAATAAACGGTGTGTGTGGTGTGTTGTCGTTTTTACTGGTATTGAATTTTTGATGCTGGCTTTGATCGATCGCCATGCTGTATTAGAATGTACAGGGTGATTTAAGGATGTTTAATAGTTACTAAATTATGCACAAATATTTGTGAAATTTTTTTTACCGATGTTTTTTCGAAAAATTTGATTTTAAAAATAGCTTTAGCTTTCGGTCGTTTTCATTATTCTTTTTGTTGTTGATGTTTCAGCTCTGGTTTCTGTGACGTACGTTAAAATAGGTCTTACGCATGTTTTGTAAATCCTCAGCTTGCTTTTTGTACTGATCATTTTATTTCGCCATCTGATATCTGTCAGGTATCCGCTGACTCTTGTTGCTTTTATGGCATGTGTTCGTGCTTCTTCAATAAAGTTTCTTTCGCTTGATACCTCCACTCCTAGGTAGTTAAATCTTCTCACTTGAATCTTCTGTAGACAATAATATTAAGATTTAAATACTAATGTAATTGTTTTTTTGCAAACCGTTGACTCCAGAAAAAAATGTTGTAAGACTTTTACTATGCATAATGTATTATGTCTTGTGTCTAAAGGAACGCACTATTTTCTGGAACACCATGCAGAATGGGAACTAGCAAGAAATTGAAAGAACGATGTAACCAGCCAGATATAGTGAAAATAATAAAGTCAGAAAGATTGAGATTAATCAACGGGTCGTCAAGTGGGTATGGGAAGAGATTTTGGAAGGAAAGCGGTCGCAGTTAGTTTATCTCGAAAAACAGTTACTTCTATAATTGAAGTAATTGAATGGTCTTACAACTAGATTAGAAGATAAGCGAGTTAACATTCTGTTCTTTTGCGTTGGACAAAGGTACGAACATAACTGACATAGCTCGGTTGCTTATATTTTTATAAGAGGTGTTAATGACCACTTTTGTGTCACTAATTAGTTTGCATGCGTTCATTTAAGGGAATGACAAAAAGATCAGACTTTTTTCAAGAATTTTATGAAACTATCACGTTTTTGAAAGTACCTCTGACCAATATTTGTAACATTACTACTGATGGACACCAAATATGACAGGGACAAAATCTGGTTTTGAAGCATATTTAACAAATCATTTCCCGGGAACAAAGGCGTGTTTCTTCATTGTGTCATACATTAGGAAGCTATGTGTAAAGCTGCTCTAGACATGAAACATGTGCTTGATGTTGTTATTAAGCTTCTTAATAGCATTCGTTCATGAGCAATAAATCATAGACAATTTCGAGAATCATTGCAGTCTGAATAATCTGATGTACTACACTAAAGTACGCTGTTAATGCAGGACGGGTTTTCGAACGAGTTTGGGATCATGGAAGAAAAAGGAATGGACGAGTGTAAAAATATGAAAGATATTGTTTGGCTTTCGGACTTTGCATTTTTTACAGATCCTCTCAGTCACACCAAAAAATGTAACCTTAAACTATAGGGAAGAAATCAATTAATCCCTAATATTTGGGGTCATTTCGGGGGTTTTAAAATGCCTATTTTCCAAGCAAATAGTCAAGAAATACTTTATCATTTTCCAAGACTAAAAACTCAATGCAGTTAGGGAAGACAAACTTAATAGTTATGAGAAAAGCGTGTATCTTCGTGAAGAATACTTTTTTATTCAATAATAATAATAATAATAATAATAATAATAATAATAATAATAATAATAATAATAATAATAATAATAATAATAATAATAATAATAATAATAATAATAATAATAATAATAATAATATTAATAATAAAATGAAACATCAAATAAGGGAGGAGCGAATCACAAAATGGAAATCTAAACCACTACATGGACAGTTAACAAATGAGGTACATCAGACACTTTTAACAAAACCCAGCCTTGGGCTATCCCATGCAAACCTGAAAACAGAAACGGAGGCACTAATAACAGCATGTCAAGACCAAGCTATCGCGACAAAATACATGAAAGCGAAGATAATGAAAACCGGCAGTGCCTGGAAATGCAAACTTTGCCGGTGCTTCAACGAAACCATCCACCACATCGTATCAGGCTGCCCCATCCTGGCCAAGAAAGCATATAAGAACCGGCACAACACAGTAGCGAAACAACTCCACTGGAATATCTGCAAATATTTCAATATAGATGTAGACGAAAAATGGTACTATCACATCCCGGACCCTGTAGTTGACACTGCCGAAAATACCATCATGTGGTACACTCAGATACACACAGACAAGAAGGTAACCGCGAACAAACCATATCTTGTAGTAAAAGATAAGAAGAAAAAACACTGCCTCCTAATTGATCTGGCTATTCCGTCCGATTATAATATAACACAAAAAGAAGCGAAAAAAAAACTGAAGTACAAGGACTTAGAAATAGAGATACAGATAATGTGGAATCTTAAAACCAAAGTCATCCCTGTCATCATAGGAGCAACAGGCCTCATTTCTATAATCACCGAAGGCGCAATAAAAGATGTTTCTGGAAAGCACAATCTCCTACAAATGCAGAAAGCAGTGGTGCTGGGTACAGCTCATATAGTACGAAAAGTATTGTAACGCAGGAAACCTGAATATCACCAAAATAAAAGTAACACCCTACGTGCACGGTGTGCACTCGGTCTTACTAAGAAACACATCCTTAACACAAGCGCTAAGTGGAACATGGAAATAATAAAAATAATCTTTATTTCAAATAGGCATCCTAATATACAAAAACATTTTTAAAATTAGATGGACAAAGTCACAGTCCAACTTCATATCAATAAAATATGTATGCTTGGAATTATCCAAGCATTCAAAGAATAGAAAAAATAACAATATTAATTACAAATACTAGATATATATATATATATATATATATATATATATACTGATCAAAATATCATTAATTTTATTTATAGCTGTTTGTTATTCAGGTTCACTTACTGCAAATTAGAGTATCATTTGCAAATAGGTTGATGAATTCACAACCATTAATGAAGTTGATGTCATTAATGTATAGTAAAAATAGAAGCGGATCCAAGACACTACCTTTTATCTGGCACTTCCCATAAAAATGTTGCCCGTATCTAGCCTGTACCTACCAAAAAACCTCCTCACAATGGAGCGTTTATTTCATGGCTCTTCAGGTTGATTAACAATGTGACCGCATCTCTAAAAAGTCGATCCAAGTGAAAAATATGCAACTTATCATATTTATTCATTAACTTTTCATGCTTCATTATGTTGGCTGCTAAAAATAAATTGATTTCACGTCAGAAAATAGACAAAACCTTGATTGGGAAAACGAGAACAGTGGGAACGTAGCAGTTGATTGGAAAATGGAAAATTACGAAATTTTCTCACATTATTTAGGAGCGCCTCTATAATTAATTGATGTTTCCTACCATTATTCACTCGGTACAGTAATTATTTTGAGAGATACAATGCTTAATTTTCAACGACGCCGCCAATATCTCATAGTTTTAAAAATTATATATAAAATGATTTTAGAGAAAAACGAAGTGGGTTGGAGAAAATAATAATAGTGATTATTAACCGAGGTGGGACTAGTGACACGTAATTACATAAATATATATATATATATATATATATATATATATATATATATATATATATATATATATATATATAATAATAATAATAATGTTTATTTTCCAACAATTTACAGAGTGTATTAGAACAATAGATATAAATAGAATAGAAAAATAAACATGATAAATCACTGAAGCTTAAAGCTTGTGTGTGTGATAATACCTTTATAATAATAAACTAATACCTATACAATAATATACAATAATGATTATAAATAAACAAAAATGCATGTGCAAAATAATAATACACTAATGTGAATGCGCTTAGAAAAGTTCTTTTCAATTATGGTGGTCTAAAGTCTAGTCCGATCTAGTTTGACATATTCGAGTAGTGTTCATAGTGGGGTTTCGTCGTAATTCGGGATAAGATAAATGTATAGTCTTTTATGTGGGTAGTGGGTATTTGGGTAGTCTTTTATGTGAGTGATAATATTTGGGTGATGTGGAACGTAGTATTACAAAAATTTCAAGTCGATGAGATCATTAAAAAGTTTTCTCTCGGTGGTTGTTATCCACATTTTAACATGATACTTGAATGTCTTGTAATTGTTCGTGATCTTTAAGCTGTCCGGTAGTAAGTTGTATAACTTAGGTGCTAGGAATTCAACGGATCGTTGACCGATAGTTTTTTCTCGTTTTGGCACGATTGTGGATTGCTTTTTTGTTCGAGTGTCGTATGGATGTACAATGGGTTGTATTTTTATTTTTGTGAATATTTGTCAATATTCGATGACAGAACAGTTGCCTTATATCAAAAATAGAGTTCTCTGAGTATAGCGAGTCACTGAAATACCTTATGTTTTTTTTAAATATTATTCGCAGAATCCATTTTTGTACGATATTTAAATTATACAGGTTACTTTCCGCCACACCTCCCCAACCCAAGATTCCATAACTCAGCTGTGATTGCACAAGATCAAAATATAATGTTTTCAGATTTTTCGTATTCAGGAATTCAGCGAGATATCTGAACTTACTCAGTATATATATATTGAAATCAAAATAATTGTGCAGCTTCATGTTTAACCCAAAATATATCGAAAAAGGATAACTTTATCTCCATAGAGAAAGAGTACAATATTCACGTAGAAAGTATTGGATAATCGAAAAATTGTGATTCCACCAGTGAATTTGGGAGGGATCAACCAGTCACTTGCCCCTGTCGTACGCCTCTGGTAGTAGCCAGAAACGTTCATTAAACATAATTTAGTAGGGTGTATAGTACTTACACTCCCCACTAAATATGACAATAATACTTCGAATAGTTCTATAGTACCGGGCACAAATAATTTTTAAATTTTCAAATAAAACACCTTGTAATTCAGACAAGAGACACATTTTATTGAGGTAATTTGGGTTGAATCTTTATATTTAAAGGATTCTATGGTTGAAATATTTCCAATTGTTAATGAAAAACCTTGTATACTCTGCACTGTTAAAATAGTATTTTTGTTTGATTATTATTTGAATTGTTTAATTGTAGAATCATTGTACAGTACAATAGTAAGTACTAAATAAATATGGTAATATTTTTAAGATAAAAAATTAAATAACAAAAAATTATTTTAAATCCTCGTATTTATTTTGGCGTTTAAAATTTTTATATTATTTAATACACATACATACATACACATAGTCACGCCTTTTTCCCGTAGGGGTAGGCAGAGACTACTTCCTTCCACTTGCTACGGTTCTTACACACATCTTTTGCTTCCTCTACTTTCATCAGTGCTCTCATGCATGCTCGTCGGTTGTTGGTACTCTTGACAGCTGGCCTTTCTTCAAAACAATGTTGATCTGATCGAGGTATGTTCGCCGAGGTTGACCTCTACCGACTTGTCCATTCACACTCGCCTTATAAATTTGTTTCGTCAATCTTCCTTCATCCATCCTTTCTACCTGTCCAAACATCTTCTTATACACCACAGCGTTCTCTTATCACACTATTTATTACTTTATCCAACCGAGTCACTCCGGCTATACTTCTCAGACTACTCATCTCTGCAGTATTAATCCTATTTTCATGCTTCTTCTGCCAAACCCAACATTTACTACCATACATAAGTTTAGGAACCAACACCCCTCTATGCACAGCCTGCCTTGCCTTTTTTGACACTTTCTTGCTGTTCATAAAGCTATGCAGTGCCCCATTCATTTATTTTCCTACCAACACCCTTTACTCAATGTTGCTGAGATGCTTTTCATATCTCGAAAACTTTAAACCCAAGTATAAAAACTCATATATTTGTTCCATTCTTTTTTTCTTAATCAGAACTTCACAGTTTGTCATGCTTTCTTCCCTTTCAAAAACCATTAGTTTCTTTTTGCTTACATTTATTTTTATCCCTTTGATTTTCAGGGCATCATGCATAACATTAACCATCGCCTGCAACTCCTCTTAAAATGACGCTAATATGACTTGATCATCGGCGTAAAGAAGGCATTTGACGATCAAATTATTCATTTTCAATCCATACGCACTCTCTTTCAAATCTTTTAAACAATCGTCTATGTATAAGTTAAACAGCCATGGCGAAGCCACATATCCCTGTCTGACACCTTTTTCGATGTTAAACCAGTCCGTGCAAGCTCCGTTTATCCTGATACAAGCAATGGAATTCTCGTAAAGTGATTTCAGTTCTCGTATTAAACTACCGCTCACCCCATACATAGAAAATGTCGACCACAATTCACTCCTCGTCACTCTGTCATAGTAACGAAGAAGAAGATTGCCTTGCCAAAAAAGGGACAATACACAATTTTCCAGCTCAGAACCCTTTTGTGGACTTTCCAAAGCCTATTTGAAAGAAGAGGTTCGACGTTGGGAAACAGATGAAATGAAATCTCACTGGCATAAAGTGCCAGGAAAAAGGCAAGCGAAAAGGCTAGTAAGTCTTTTGCCAAGGAAAGCTAAACAGCTTCTCGAGTTGGACAAGAAAGACTTGAAACTAGTGACGGTACTCCTCACTGGACACTGCCCTCTAAGGTATCACCTGAAAAAGATGGGCAAAACAGAGAGTGCCGCTACTGCGAAAACTTCGCTGAAACTGCAGAACATTTGCTTTGTGAATGTACAGCGCTTTTCTGAAAGAGACTAAAGTTTCTGGAAGGGGCCTTCCTAAAGCCCTTCGAAACTTAGCCCCCAGGAAACTGATAAACTGATAAAGCCTCGGAATCTCGGGCTTCGAATAGATTAAGGGTTATGCACAAAAGATCTGATAGGTCGAAGTGCTTGAGAGGCAGCATGGCCTTCACGACCCACCCTACAATCTACAATCTACTCTGTCATAGGCCTTTTCCAAGTTTATAAAAGCGCAATAGACCGTCTGACATCTAGCCAAGAATTTTTCGACTATATTATTTAAATTTATTTTAAATCTTCGTATTTATTTTAACTTTTGAAAATTTTTGTATTATTTATTTTCTAATATTTAATATGTCCAATGACCGAAAACTACAAAATATAAAACGACGATCGATGCGGTTTTTACGCGACACTGAGATAAATTTCAATCAAACATTTTCATTTTTACTTTAGTTACCATTATCTTTTTTAAAACACAATGAAATAATTGAAAGTACAAAAAGTCTGAGTATTGTTAAAATTAATGATGACAATGATGCAAACAATGAAAATAATGTTAAAAATCAAGTACATTGAAATTTATGTGAATACAAATACTATCCATAAATATTATGATTGTATATTAATTGTCATTTCAGTTAAATTGTATTAATATTTTGTCATGATCTTATACAGCCCGTAATATATTTGAATAATAAAAAACCATGTAAACATGCATATAATTGTTGCTCGGAGTGTCAATAGATGTGAAAACCAGATTGATGTTGATCATTTTAATTTATGAAATTTCAAATTTTAATACTGAAAGTTCCAAGTTTTCATTTCTATCGGCAAGTTTTTAAAAATAAATCCAATTGAAATGATTAAAAAATCGTTGGATGTTTGGGAATTTTTTCGTCCTGCATTCTATCACGAAAGTTATTTAGGATTTAAACAATGGCGAATTCGTAGGAAAAAGCGATCGACCAAGCATTCGATGGCCCATAAAAAGCCTATTCCAAAGTTTATTATATGGCGAAAAAGCGGCTACTATCGTTGCGGCTAATCCAAATTGCATCGAATCGCATATGTATCCATTTGCGAGACTATAATTGCATAACGATATCCATAATGGGATACCAGAGCAATTATATTGTTCTAAACTATCTTGATTATTGTGAATATAACAAGTGGCGAGAACTCCGACAACGGCAACGCATTACATTAACATTTAAATGTTCCGGGACGCGGAAGGACCATCCAGAGGATTATGGTAATGTTCCGAAGGAAGATTCGAACTGTAGGACGCTAACGCTGCTTGCAAATCGTGTTTTCCGCTTGTGCAAATAGGCGAAAAGCTGAACTTCTTTCTTGATACACATTTTCTTAAACACAAACGTTTACAAACGTCACCTGTCACTTGTCAGTTTACAATTTACAAAAGTCAAATTTGTATTGAATTAAAACAGGCGTTTATAAACGTCAAAAATCACTTTTCTGTCAGTTTGCGTTTTACGTGGATGTTTCGATTTGTAAAATTTTGTTGTGAGGTTAGGTTAGGTTAAAACGGCGGTTCGGAGGGAACCCACTTAGGCCTTTTGGCCCGTTGTGATATCGTGATTGACGGCGGTGCCTTTTCCCTCTACCGTGAGAACCAGTTGAAACTTTTAATAAAAAGTGTAAGGTCCTTGATGCTAACCTAGATGAGATCAGTAAAATCATCAAAGTTCGGTTGCCCTAGTATATAAAGCCGTTTTCTGCCTAGGGCTGGGCAGTGGCAGAGAAGATGTACCATTGTTTTCTCCTCTTCCTCATCGTGACAGCTTTTACAAAAGTCGTGTCGTAGCTCTGCGATTCCCATGCGCATGGGATCCACCTGCCCAGTGTCCTGTTATAGCCGCGATCGTATTTTCAATGGACTCCCTGGATAGAGTTAAAACATCCTTAGTTCGACGTAGATCTAGTTTATGCCAGATCTGTTTCGATAATGTGCATGTGGGTTTATTTTGCCACCTCAAGTTGGCTTTTTAAACTACTTTGCTGTGCAGGTGGAACCTGCAATTTGCAATCGGTACTCCTTGCTGAGATGAGACAGATACAGCTGTGAGGTTGGTGCCCTCTCTTGCTAGCTCGTTCGCCTTACAGTTGCTTGGTATGTACCTGTGTCCAGGTACCCAGACAATATGAACTCTAAACTTAGTTCCTAGCTCATTTAGGCTGGCACTGCATTGCACTGCTGCTCTAGAGGTCAAGTAGACTGAGTTCAGTGATTTGATAGCAGCTTGGCTGTCGCAAAGAATGGATATCTCACTGAACTTTTGTTCGTTGCGGAATATCCAGACAACTGCCTCTGCAATAATAATAATTTCATCTTGATACACACCACAGTGATCAGGCAAACGAAACGACAGGCTAAGTGGGGGGTCTTCTGAAAAGATACCGCAACCTACTCTTCCTCTAGTTTAGAGCCCTCTGTATAAAATACTGCGCCCTGAGGTTTCACTAGATTCTTGGCCCAATCTTCTCTGGATGGAATTTCCAGGGATAAGTCGCCTTTGAACATAGGGGTAGGATTAGTGTAATCAGTATTTTTTATGCAAAGATCGTATTCTCTAAGTAGCCTAGAGTGACCATAGTCGGTCCATGGGGTCACAACATTAAGTCTGAGAGCCGCACTAGCTGCGCATTCTTTTCCAAACAGATCTACTGGTAGTAGATGTAGAATTGTTTCAAGGGGTAGTCCGTAGACAGCCTGGTGAGGTTAGGTATTTAACAAAAGCATAAATCTAAATTATTTAAGATAATCTACTTTATGTAATTAAATAGAAACGTCATCTGTCACTCGACTGTCAGTTTAAAATTTACGAGGTTTTGATTTGTGTTATTTTGTTAGTTATCTACCAAAACTATATCAACCATGCCAAATATCGAAAGATTAAATCTAAATTGAACATAAACGTTTATAAACGTCAACTGTCGATTTTGTGATATTTTGTTTTCGTATGTTTAAGTACCACTGGCTGGATATTTTAACCAACATTTCTTTCCTTTAAACTTTTTCTAACGTCACAAAATAAAAATTAATTGAAATTTGTACAATTATTTTCTAAAAACATGAAGAAAGGGCAAACAATATTGTTTGCTTTGCATAGTACAGAATGAAAGTTAACAAAAATCACATAAATTTTTGATAACGTCATTTTCAATAAAAATTGCGACGTTTATAGTTTTAATCTATTTGAACTGTACTAAATGACTTGTTACCAGATTTTGATTAGTGCTTCTGAAACAATAACTCATTTCGCAAACATTCTGCTACAAAATGTGTACGCATAGTTTACAGTAGGCCAGTTATTTAACAATAAATTTTCACAAAGGAGTCTCAAGTACAAGAAAAATTAGAAATTGTTGCATTTTTACTACTAACAGATTACTCTTAATCATGTTTATCCTTTCTGAATAATTTATATCAACAACCAGTGGTTCTTGACAGTTTTATGACAGCTGTCATAATTTTTAAAAATATTTAGTGGTCGTAGAACGGTCTATTTAAAACTAATAACAGCCACCATAAGTATCAATAGTTTTGTATTTTTGTCGTGATGGTAATAATAAACTCTGCGAAAGAAGTTTTGAGTAAATAATTTATTAGCAATCAAAACTACATATTATTTGTCCTTTTTTGACGTGTATAAGTCTTCTCCAGTGACAAGTCTTCCTTAACCATTTTTTAGATCAGCTGGCCAATTTCCTTTGAGTGTAAGGGTAGACTGTGAGCACGTATCGATATGATCAATGAAATAAAATTTGTATTTCGTGAATAAAATTTATGAAAATCGTAGCAGAGCTTACCTTTAAGTAAGTAATATTGAAAGAATTTTGAATTTTTGAAAGAAAGAAAGAAAGAAATTTGAGGTTAAGTAATTGATGTATTGGAAAAATAGTTACTTACTCGTCAGGTGTACGAGAAGCCAAAAAACCATGAAAAATCTCATGTTCGTTAAATTTTGTGTTTACATGACAAACACGTTAAAATTGACCAGAATAAAATTTGAGATTTAGTTTATCATTAAGACAATATTCAAGTGTGCTTGCTAGCAAGACTCAAATGACAAGTCAAAGTTGAAGTGTATTGACATGGAACACGAACTGTGCAGACAATAAAACACGAACCTTCATGGTACATGAAACACAGAATAGAAATGGAAATATAAATTGAAATAAATAGAAATGGAAAATGTCATCTTTCAAATAAGAGTCCCAATATTCCTAGGAATTCAAGCAAGATTCTTGTCTTGTCAGGTTTTAGGTGGTCTTTATATACAAGTCAGATACATAAAAATTAAAAAGAGATTGTCAATTTTTAACTAGTAAAAGGTAAAAACAGCTCTGCTCAATAGTACAACAACTAGAGGCTAAAAGTGTAATAGAAGTCTAATGGGAACTTTACCCAACCTTTTTTAAACCCAAAGTTAAAGTAAAACGGTGCTTTACAGAGGTGAAAATACCGGTGACGATAAATGTTAAATTAAAAATTAAAATGTAAAATTACACTGACTTGTGTTCTCAGTATGGACAGCGCTGAATAGGGCTAGCAAACTGCAAGGGATACAAGTAATATCATCATCGAGGTTAAACACTGAAGCTAATTGGTACAAAAATAAAGTGGATGTGAATCGAGGTAAAAAAATGCAAAAGTTAAAATTGTATTTTATTTTAGGCGTCTATGAAGTGGGATAAATGATCTATTTAAATTAACTTGAGTGTTGAGACAAAGGTCATTGTTAAGTAATTCATTAATAATATGAAGGTTATCAAGGAAATCTAATTTATTATAATTTTTGGAGCTCACTTTATGTAAAATGTATGAATTTCTGTTTGGACTAAAATTATGATTGTTGAATCTCAGGTGATGTCCTAAGGCTTTATTACTGTTTAAATGTTCATTTATACGAACTTTCAAAGGTCTACAAGTTCTACCAATATAGGTTGCATCGCAATCTTCGCAATTTAACTTTTATATGCCACTTTTGTAAAATTTGTCAATTTTGTCATTTCTATTGACCAAAAATCTACTTAAACTATTATTGGTTTTGAAAGAAATTTTGGTGTTGTCCAAGGTACTTTTTATGCATTTGGATAATTGGTTGGAGATGTCGTCATTTAAAAAAGTGAAACAAATTTTCTGAATGAATCTAATTTTGGATGAGAAAGTTTTTGTTTTTAATTTTTTTAATTAAAGTGTAAATGATGTTAGGATTGTAAGCGTCGTTTGAAGCTATTTGTTTGAGAATGTTCAATTTTTTTTGGTACTCAAGGTATATTCAAGAGTCTGTGAATGTAACAATTGAAGGCAGCCATTTTGTGCTGGTGAGAGTAATTAGAAAAACTAGGTATCACGTGAACAGTTTGAGTAGGTTTTCTGTAGATGCTGTAATCTAATGTTTGAATATTTTTATGGATAGTGAGGTCAAGTTTGGTGTGGTGTTTTCTCTGTAATTAAATCTTTGACATTTTAAAATATTCATGGAGCATCTGATTGGACTGGTACCAAGGAGCAATATTAAAATTTATGATTGGCTTTCCTGCAATATTGCCAAATTAGACTTGCTTGCACACCAATCAGGTTCATCTCTTAATTTACATATAGTGGTATATTGACAGTATTATGACAACTGTCATAGTTTGTAAAAAAATTTAGACATCACAAAACGGTCTATTTAATCGCTTTATAACTTATTTTCAGCTGCTCTTTTGTGCACTTGTGTTCATTTGTGGTGAAGCCGTGGTCGAAACGAAGCGTTCGTCGCAAATTGTTGTTGCATCGTTACTTTCGACATACAAGCCTAATAAAAACCGTCAAAAACTGTGTGTTTTCATCGTGTACACATAAACGAAATTATTTTTCCAGCCATTCAAAATAACCGGCGATTGTATAAAAATGAAATGTCGACCCTTTATGCCATTTTTATATCTCTTTCCGAAATAAATTGAAACGTTACTGCATCCGAATATTCATGGACTTTGCTCCCGCTGTTCGTCCGATTGTTTTTTGATGGTTACGTTTATCTCTGCGAATTTCGACCCGTTTATTGGAAATGCGAGGATTTTCCAGTTACATTCAAATAAAACTATTACCGTCAACAATTCATTTACAAAAATGGTCGAAGAATCGAGATCGTGTGCCCTTCGTTAGTTTTGCGCAGCGGTTGTAATAATGTGTTAATTAATCTAAACAAATAGTAAATTTACTCAACATTATTTAACCCCTGTCAAAATGGACTGTATTCGACGAATTGACCTGAGGCTTGCAATTTAATAATTAAAAAACGAGTGTGCTTTAGACCACACGACTAAAGTAAAACTTCTTTAGCTCCATATATATGTATGTATATATATATATATATATATATATATTGTGAAAATGTGCAACTGATTTTTTAAAAACCAGCTTACTTTCGCTGTATGATACCTATTTTATTAAAGGTATATATGTGGGTTGATTCTACATCAAAAAACAACTACTCCTTTGGCTATATGCCGCGACAGGCATTGAATTACATCTGATGTATAGTGGTGTATACTACCCCATCACAGGAAGCAAGATATACAGATGCTTGTTAAGTAAGAGAAACGGTTATTAAATTTATCTAATCGCAGTTACCACCTATGGACCGGTTTCGGGATGTTTTTCCTCGTCAGCATAGGGCAGGTTTATTCTGAGATTAGCCAATTTCACAGCTCCCGCTCCTACCAAGTACATATAAAGAGCCTCAGATGTCGCGACTGGCGCTTTGCGAAAATTAACCGTTTGGCGAGAAAAATGAAAGTTTGTAGTTCACTTCCAATATTAACGAAATATAACTGGAAGCTTAACCGCTTAAAACAACATAAAAACGGACCTCTACTGGAGTATTGCTCACACATATGAGGTTCAGCACCAATTCATTCTTTTAGTCTTCTAGATTCCATTCAGAAAAGTGCCATTCGGTTTATAAACAGCTTAACTCTTACAGATACCCTTCACCCACTAGAACATAAAAAAAGAGCTGCAGATCAGACATTACTCTACAGATATTTTCATGGCAGATGTTCCAGAGAAATAAAAACTCTTGTACCACCACTGGCTATATTCGGCCGAAGAACTCGGCACGCTGATCAGTCTCACCCATTTACTCTCAAGATTGACACTACAAGGACCGATATCCATCAAGAATCCTTCTTTTACAGGGCTGCTACGGAATGAAACAAGCTTCCAAAATCAGTTTTTCCAGAGAACCATGACCTACAACTTTTCAAAAAGCGGATCCAAGATCATCTCCTTTCTATAATCCCTCCCTCTTCTAATAGTCGCAGTACGGGCCGTCTGCTGCCCACACGATAGGTCTACCCTTGTAGTTTGTATCTGTTGTACTGCTTGCTTGTTTTCGATCTATTAGTACGAGTGATAAGGGGCGTTAAATCCACCCAATGACAGTGGTTGTTTGACTGTGATGGTTATGCAACGCTTTTTACGCAGTGGAATACAGGTCATCTACATTTTACAATTTTTTACGATACTTTTTCTAAATGTAAATCAATTGAATTTAAGTCCAAATAAATTAAACTGAATAGCGTCATGGCGTGAACATCGACGATAGTATATTATAACAGCCAGCTGTAAAAACAGGAGTGAAATTAGGTAAATCGTAGGTTCAGCAAATAATAATAAAGTCGTGGAAAGAGAGACAGAGAACGGCTACACACTTTTTAACGTTAATTCATTATACGACCCAGGAGAGCTTCCAACTTTTTAAATATTCGTCATTTTTTATTTAAGTTCTCCAAGCATTAACGGCTCGAAAGCGTAGTTATATATCTGAAATTTTATCATTATTTTACAGTATAAAACTTTCGCTTTGAATTAATAGCGCAATTATTTTAAATTAAAGAATTCTTCGGCACGTCGATTAATTTATTTTTTTCCCACCAGGTTGCGCTCATAAAATTACGATTAAAAGGAATTTTTCTAATTCGAACACATTTTCTTGAGTACCTACCTGCTTCTTCACGCACTACAACTTGCAAAGTTAAACGTACAATTGGTAAAAGGAGACGCTTCCTTTTCGATGGTCTAATATTGCCCACAATTCACAGCAGTCACCAAAACTACAATCGCTTTTTTATACTGATATACTGATGTTCCCTACATTTAGTACATACAAACTGTTCGCGCCATCCTCTATAATAAATCGGCACGGTGCTTATAGATAATTTATTAAATAAATTAATACTAGTTCAACACTGTTTATACCGCTTTCGTTGAAGAAACAATTCGCCTTTCTCAACTTCGATTATTTTACATTTACGCAATTTTTTTTGTTTAAAACCGCTTAAGAAGTATTTGTTAAACCTCGACAATGTGTCAGTTCTTATTTAATGTGTGTTTGCAAATATATAGACATTGCATCGAATTATCGCTTTACATAGGGCAGGATTCAAACTAGAAGCAAAACGATCGATCGTGGTCGCTTACACTGATTCGCAGAAATCATCCCAATGAAGGTAAGTCCCATTAATTAAAATCGTTGTATTAACGATTCACCAACTGTTAAGTCATTTTTTCTGATAGAGTCCTTTTTCAAACAACGGCCCTACACATTACCCGTAGGGGTAGGCAGAGACCACTTTTTTCCACTTGCCATGGTTCCTCCACACGTATTTCGCTTCTTCTACTTTTATTAGCGCTTTTATACATGCTCGTCGGTTGTTGGTACTCTTTTCTTCAAAACAATTGTGATCTGATCGAGATACGTTCGCCGATGTCGACCTCTACTGACTTGCTCATTCATACTCGCGTCATAAATCTGTTTAGTAATAGAATTATTTTAGATATTTGTTAAAAAAAAACATCAAAATCGCGAAAACCTCATTATTAAAATTTATTAACTATATTTTTTGTCAAGTTGGCACGATTTTGAGATATTCGTTGACATATGAAGCAACCATAGATGTGTTATAGACCAGGGTAGACATGAAATATATAATTTTGGCCCCGAAGGACCTGCCCACCTATCTTCCGGCACAGGTAATGACTGGCCTCCACCTAACGACAACACTAGCCAAAGGTGAGCAACTACCAACTCCGTTGACATTGTAGTGCCATTGGGACGCTAACCTTTAACCCAATGTTATGGTAAATAAGCTCAATGTACTATTTGTATAAACATTCTTTATTATTGACATTTTAACCTTTAATTTCCAGCTGTCGCTTTTGACGCCAAATGTGATGTTTACTAAGGGAAGTGTACAATTTAGTGAAAATTTCGATATTTGAACGAATATGTTTCTACCATAGTACTCATTTTTTTTTTACCTGGCTGCTACTCCAAGTAGTCGATGCATTGTGGAGGGTGAAGCTGTTATGGCAGCAAACTACGTTATTGTTTGTGTTGTCAAAGAAAAAAAGGATGATGAGTGGATTATCAGAAACAATTTCCTTTGCTGGCCATTTTCACTTTTAACAAATTATTAGTCACTATTAAACAACTATAATTTTCGCACAAAACACAAAGCAATCATACTTGCTTATCACGTGATATTAATGCGAGTTTATTTCGCCAGATAGCGTATTGCTTAGCATTAAAACTCAATTGTTAAATTGTTGTATGTAACTTTGTTACGTCAAGCCTTGAGCTTTCAAACATGTGTCAAAATAAAATGTAATTTAAATCGAAAGCACCAAAAAATATTGATATTAACTTCGATCCAACATACATACATAAAGTCACGCCTTTTTCCCATAGGGGTAGGCAGAGACCACTTGCTACGGTTCGTACACACATCTTTTGCTTCCTCTACTTTTATCAGTGCTCTCATACATGCTCTTCGGTTGTTGGTACTCTTGACCTGGCCTTTCTTCAAAACAATTTTGATCTGATCGAGATATGTTCTCCGAGGTCGACCTCTACCGATTTGCCCATTCACACTCGCCTTATAAATTTGTTTCGTCAATTTTCCTTCATCCATTCTTTCTACGTGTCCAAACCATCTAAGCATTCCTTTATCTATCTTTGTGACCACATCTTCTTTTACACCACAGCGTTTTCTTATCTCAGTATTCTTATTTTTTACTTTATCCAACCGAGTCACTCCGGCTATACTTTTCAGACTACTCATCTCCGCAGCATTAATCCTATTTTTATGCTTCTTCTGCCAAACCCAACATTCACTACCATACATAAGTGTAGGAACCAACACTCCTCTATGCACCGGCAGACGTGCCTTTTTTGACACTTTCTGGCTATTCATAAAGCTATGCAGTGCCCCATTAATTTGTTTTCCAGCCAACACCCTTCGCTCAATGTCACTGTCATACTTTCCATCTCTAGTAAATTTTGAACCCAAGTACACAAATTCATTAACTTGTTCCACTCTTTCTCCCTCAATCGAAACCCCACAGTTTGTCATGCTTTCTTCTCTTTCAAAAACCATTACTTTCGTTTTTCTCACATTTATTTTCATCCCTTTGATTTTTAGGGAATCATGCATAACATTAACCATCGCCTGCAACTCCTCTTCAGATAACGCTAATATGACTTGATCATCGGCGTAAAGAAGGCATTTGACGATCAAATCATTCATTTTTTATCCATACGCACTCTCTTTTAGATCTTTTAAACAATTGTTATGTATAAGTTAAACAGCCATGGCGAAGCCACACATCCCTGTCTTACACCTTTTTCGATGTTAAACCAGTCCGTGCAAGCTCCGTTTATCCTGACACAAGCAGTGGAATCCTCGTAAAGTGATTTCAGTGCTCGTATTAAACTACCACTCACCCCATACATAGACAATGTAGACCACAATTCACTCCTCACCACTCTGTCGATCCAAATCACCCCCAAAATAACTTTCTATCCCTTTTTGACCCCGTTAGGCGAAGAGTTTCAAAAAAATACGAAACACGTCTTCCATCAATTCTGTTAAACAATATTTATGCAAAATTTGAAGTAGATTGGACCGATCGGACCCATACAAACTTTGCCCCCATTTTTTACCCCCTAAGGGGCAGAATTTCGGAAAATCCTTTCTTATCGGATACGTACGTCATACAAAAAAACAAACCCTTCAAGTTTCAGGTCTCTACGATCGGCAGTTTAGGCTGTGCGTTGATCCGTCAGACAGTTATTCAGGACAAAGCATTTTATATTTATAGATTACAGCTTACAACTGACACGTCATCGTGTACCAATAAACGAAAGCTTTTTTTTCTGTTTACTCCTGACTTTTCTCATTCTTCGATCCGCTACTCCGAATGAGGTACTTTTTTATGCTCTCATCCTTTGTGGTACATACGTAGAAGGTCCCGCAGGAGTCCTTCCCGATAATTTGACGAATTATAACGACGACAATTCCGTCAAATTGCTTCCTAAATTCCACGGGCCATTGACTCACTTAAATCGTATGCTAGGGATTAGCCTCAGTTATGGAGCAACAACGTAAATTTCTAATGCTCGAAACTCGCTATATAACGAAGATTAGTTTAATTACCAACTATCCGACGAACAACTTGGTGCTTCTCTTATAAGTTTTAGCGTCGTTTAAGTAGCGCAGTACCAGACGGAATCCCTCATCGCGTATGTGGAATTAGTTTTATTAAAACCGCACGTTTAAACCGCCAAGCGTTCTAATTAATCGTCATTTAAAGTTTAGGAAATTTGCGTCGCATTTGGATTCATATCTTACGGCGACGGCTGGATGGTGTAGTACGTACGGCCGCGGTGACAAAGAATCTTCGACTCGTGTGGTTTGCTGTTATTTACATTCAGACCGTATATTCCCTACTATTGTAATATTGCTCGTCGAGGTTTTGATGTTTTTCTTGTTTATTGTTAATACCTCGCATACCAAAATGGGTTGAACTGAAATATAGCCGCAGTAGAAATCTATCGAGTTAAAATTTCGTATGCTCCAACAAGACCGTAGCTAGGGGGAGGAGATAAAGGGAGATTGATCCCCTCCCGAAATAAAATATATACACAACATAATAGTTAGTCACTACAATCAAAATTCTTTTTTAACACGCTTATATTAGTTTCACCTGTATCTTGTATGTTTATATGTTTGTAACTAACTCTTTGGCCTCGATTTTGTCCTACTTTAAGCGATCAGTTTTAATTTAAACTTTGCACACTTGTCAAAAACCAACGACAATGCAACAATTCGATCAAAATATCCGATTATCCCGTTTACTTTCGCCAGGATTCATAAATTTCTTCAGGGATCCTTTGGATCCTTTGCATGGAAGTAAGAGAGATACAACTAGTGCGTGAACCACGCATGCGCGCAGTTCCAATGTCATTATAATTCACACAATCCAATATACTGGCGTGGGGTGCTTTATATGACATTTTTAAACTAACTCTGCGTTTCGGAATGAAAGTACCCCACGCTTTTAGAACAGTGACATTAATTTTCTCGTCAGTAATTTTATTCTTATGTTAAGAATTATTTTTTACTTTTTAGTTTTATCATTAGCACGGCGTTACAGCCCTTAGTGGGCCTTAGCCTCCTTAAGTATTTCCTTTCAGGCGTCGCTGTCCAGTGCCCATCTTCTCCAGGCCCTTATTCCAACATTTATTAAATCAGCATCTACGTTATCTAATAGCCTTATTCGAGGTCTTCCCCTTCTGCATTGTCCTACGGGCTTATCCAATAACATATTAAATCCATAACATATCCAAAACATATTAAAAACAGTAATCATTATTTTGACTTGAATACTGGCATAACTATCCTACACAACATTAATGGTTATAATTTACAACTCGATCTTTTTGAAGATTTGAAAATTACAAATGAAATTTCAAACGATAATAATTGTTTTCTTCCTATCTTTAAACTTTTGAAAGAAAATCTATCCTCACAAATAAGTTAACTCCTATATAAGTTTTCATTACAACAAGGTTTGTGTCTTGTCGGACATTTTTAAATTTCTCCGTTAAAAAATTAACTACTTCTTAACCATATTTACAATATGAATTTTCCTTCATTTAATTTGTTCAGATTGTCAGTGCTCGTACAATGTTATTTGTAATTTACAATCAAATTGTCAATTCCCATTTTACCATAATTCAATGTTCACATGTTAATATGTCATATTTATACAATTTGTTCTATGTACTTCATGGTCATTATATCTTGTCTTCTAGCGAAGGTACCTAGGATTACTAGGTTGCCATTTTAATTTTTTCATTATTATGTTAATCTTCTTTACTCGTTCATTAAAATCAAATGATGAAATGTTCATTTTCTATGTTGACCCTTTGTAAAGAATTTTGACTAGTTAGTTAATTAATTTTTCCAATTTCTAACCCCAACAATTTTTAACAATATTAATTAAAAAAAAAAAATTCCAACGAATTTTTACATAATTAATTCACTTTTCAGAATTCTCTCCTGGTGATGGCAATGTTGCCGAAAACGTGTGAGAATTTATTTTAAAGAATTTTGTACTAAAGCCTTTTGGCAGTTTGTCATACATTAAATTATCCATTAGGACCTTTCGGGCGGGGTCATCTGTCTTCATCCTCATAACATGGCCTATACATAGCAGCCGGCCCAACTTTTTTTTTAATTTGATTAACTCTAAAAGCGTTTTTTTTAGTTTTTATAAACTATAATTTATTTTGGAACTAATCAACTGGTAAAGAACTACAGCGAGCGTATATTCTTCATGTAAATTATCCAATTTTTTAATAAAGTTTTTGTCGGGTTAGAGGAGGTCAGTTGACTTCAAATTTTCAGGGTAATTGTATTATCACGTGAATCCCGTGCAATAGCCTTGGATATATCTAAAGCCATTGACCACTTTGGCACCAGGCATTGTTAAGCATCCTGTCTCCCACCCCATTTCTTTTATACATCAACAACCTCTTGAAAACCACCACGAACCCCATTTTCAGTTTCGCAGACGACAGCACACTTGTCTCAGCTTTCACATCCTATAGATCACTTTCGGTGAATGATACAAATGGACTTAAGCAGGAACAGGTTGACTCCATCAATAGAGATCTTGAAGCAATCGTCGAGTGGGGAACCAACAATCTTGTTCAGTTCAACGCCCAGAAAAAACAAAGCGCCACATTTTCCAAGAAAGTAAATTCCTTAAATCATTCCATCACAATGTCCGGAAATACCCTTGAATCAAGTCCCTCCATCTCGATTTGGGAGTCACGGTGTCTAAAAATATGTCTTGGCATGACCATGTTGCTAACATCGCAAAGTCAGCAAGCAAGGGGCTAGATTTTCTGTGAAAAGCTAGAAAGTAGTTTACTCTTGATCAACTGTTGACGACGTACAAGGCTCAAATCCGACCTCTACTGGAGTATTGCTCGCATATTTGGGGTTCAGCACCAAGGCATTCTCTTCGTCTTTTAGATTCCATTCAGAAAAGGGCCATTCGATGGATAAACAGCTCAACTCTCACAGATACCTTTCACCCACTAGAACATAGAAGAGTTGCAGATCAGACATTTACAGATATTTCCATGGCAGATGCTCCAGAGAAATAAAAACTTTTATACCACCACTGGACATATTTGGCCGAAGAACTCGAATCAGTTTCACCCATTTACTCTTAAGATTGGGACTACAAGGACCAATCTCCATCAAGAATCCTTCTTTTAGAGGACTGCTACAGAATGGAACAAGCTAAAATCAGTTTTTCCAGAGAACTATGACCTGCAACTTTTCACAAAGCGGGTTCACAATCATCTTCTTTCTATAATCCCTTCCCTTTCTAATAGTCGCAGTGCGGGCCGTCCGCGGGCCACACGATAAGTCTACCGTTTTTGCGACTATTTTCAGTAAAAAAAAAATCACGTCCTTAATAAGTATACAAAAATTTAGAATTTTCTGACGGACCACGACACGACTGCCTTAATTCGGTTGCAACGTTTCGTAAACGTTACCGAGATTGTTAATAAAGGCATTTTGCATAATGTGATGCAAGTCATTAGAATACTGGCTTAATATAAAACGTTAGGAGTTCGTTATTCCCCTCTCTGTATCCGAAATTAAAACGTAAATATTAATAATAAGGGACTTCGAAATTTGCAGTAACGGCCGCATCTGATGAAATTAACCTGCAGGCGATTAACGAAGCCCCATTTCTCGAATACGACCATTTGCATTCGTGTTTTAGTCGGGGAGCCGACTTTGTAATTAAGTGCCATAGTGTCCAACAGTTATTAAGTGTCCGATTACGACATAATTTCATTAAAAATAACGTTTTTAATCTCTGCAGTGGTACAACCGGGGGTGGTTTTTATGCACGATTTATTTTCTGGCTACTTTTCTGCTTACCCTGTAAAACTTTGATCGAGATTTACGGGTTGTGGGTTTTCGCCGCCCGAACCGAACAGTCTCGCCAGCCAAAAAACTTCCTGCTCTTCATGCGAAAGTTGTTTATGCCCCTCCACATGTTTGCGGAAATGCACAACTTTGCAGAAGAGTATTTGTCTACGTCGAGATATGGCGGGGCAGATTTCGCATTGTGCCCCACCGAAAACGGGGTCCGCGCTACAGTTTTTGGCAGACGCGACCGAAATGTTCACGTCTTATCGAAAATACAGGGTGGGCCATTGTAATAAGATTGTTAAAACTGACCCTAAGTAAGTGTCAAATGAAGCTGTCATTTTTTAGAGTTGTCAGTTGAGCTTTGAATATTAAACTGTATACATTATCTATACAAATATAAAATGCTTTGTCCTGAATGACTGACTGACGGATCAACGCACAGCCGAAACCTCTGATCGTAGAGACCTGAAACTTGGAGGGTGTGTTTATTGTATGACGTAGGCATCTGTCTCCTCTAATATTTAATATCTACTCTGAATATATCTTTAGAAAAGCCTTGGACGAAGTGGACGACACGGTGCTAATTGCTACTAGTCAGGAAGAACTGCAAATACTAATAAACAGAGTGACCGAATCATGTAACAAATATGGGCTGAGACTCAATACTTCAAAAACCAAAGTTATGGTTGTCAGCAAAACACCAATACCACCAATACAAATCAGGACATACGGAATACACCTAGAACAGGTTAACAACATCTCATACCTGGGCGCTAATATCAATGACAACTGGATCATGAGCAAAGAAATAAAGATCCGTATCGAAAAAGCCAGAACCGCCTTCTTTAAATTATAAAGAATTCTCTGCGACAAAGGAATCACATTAACACGCTACTATATATTCTCCACATTGCTCTATGGAGTAGAGAGTTGGACGCTGACCGACTCATTATTGAAGAGGCTGAAGGCCTTTGAAATATGGATCTACAGAAAGATCCTACGAATAAGCTGGATGGACCGAATAAAAAATGAGGTGGTTCTTCAACGAATGAGGAAAAACACAAAAAAAATAATTAAAATAATAAAAAGCCGAAAACTCGAATACTTCGGCCACGTGATGAGGCACCCAGAGAACTATTACCTCCTTCATTTAGTGATGCAGGGTAAGATTGCCAGAAGTAGAGGTCCAGGACGAAGAAGAACATCTTGGCTCCGAAATCTTCGAGAGTTGTATCGCAAAACATCCGCTGAACTATTCCGAGCTGCGATAAACAAAGTTATTATAGCCAATATGATTGCCAACTTTCGAAAATCGGACAGGGTACCGGAAAAAGAAGAAGAAGGCATCCAATAAGAAAGGATTTTCCGAAATTCTGCCCATAAGGGGGTGAAAAACGGGGGCAAAGTTTGTATGGGTCCGATTGGTCCAATCTACTTCAAATTTTGCATAAACATTCTTTAACAGAATTGATGGAAGACGTGTTTCGGATTTTATTGAAACTCATCGCCTAACGGGGTTAAAAAGGGGTAGAAAGTTATTTTGGGGGTGATTTGCATCGAAGTTGATATCAATACTTCTTAGTGCTTTTGATTTAAATTACATTTTATTTTGACACATGTTTGAAATCTCAATACGATTTTATTCAAAACACGTTGAATTCACATAAAAGCTTAGTGCAATGCAAAACTCTTATTATTGAAATGTCAAATATAAAAGAATATTTGTGGCCTTCAGTGACAAAATTGAGCTTTAACAAAAATATGAGAGTCCATCTTAGGGAAGATGTTACTGCCGGACAGAGCTGTTGCTTAAAATAGAAAATGGTGATTTCCCGGAACTGGATAATAATATAATTCTCCCTACAGAGCTAGGTACAGTTGTTTCCACTGTAGAAGAGCTTATTGCTAAAATTTACCCAAACATTAATAATATTCATGCTAAACCTGCAGAATGGTTATGCGAGTGTGCCATCCTAACACCAAAAAGCAAACAAGCCTCAGTCATAAATGAAATACTTTTAAGATTATTCGAAGCGGTCGAATATCAATATAAATCTGTTAACTAAGTGATAAACGCCATTCATTATCCGCTCGAGTTCCTGAATACATTGAAAATAGTAACAAAAAGGGTTGACCTATCGTGTGTATCGTGATGGAGATTTGTCCATGTAGTGCCAATCTTGAGCCGAATGTAGCCAGTGGTGGTATAAGAGTTTTTATTTCTCTGGAGCATTTGCCATCTGCCATCTGTAGAGTAATGTCTGGTCTGCAACTTTTCTTCTATGTTCTAGTGGGTGAAGGGTATCTGTGAGAGTTGAGCTGTTTATTAACCAAATGGCCCTTTTCTAAATGGAATCTAGAAGACGAAGAGAATGCCTTGGTGCTGAACCCCAAATGTGCGAGCAATACTCTAGTAGAGGTCGGATTTGAGCCTTGTACGTCGTCAACAGTTGATCAGAAGTAAAAAACTTTCTAGCTGTCCACAGAAAACCAAGCCTCCGGCTTGCTGACTTTGCGATGTTAGCAATATGGTCATGCCAAGACATATTATTAGAAACCGTGACTCCCAAAATCGAAATGGAGGGACTTGATTCAAGGGTATTTCCGGACATTGTGATGAAATGATTTAAGGAATTTACTTTCTTGGAAAACGTGGCGCTATGTGTTTTCTGGGCATTGAACTAAACAAGATTGTTGGTTCCCCACTCGACGATTGCTTCAAGATCTCTATTGATGGACTCAACCTGTTCCTGTCTGAGTCTATTTGTATCATTCACCGAAAGTAATCGATAGGATGTGAAAGTTGAGACAAGTGTGCTATCGTCTGCGAAACTGTAAATGGGGTTCAAGAGGTCGTTGATGTGTAAAAGAAATAAGGTGGGGGACAGCCATTGGCGCAGTTTGGTTGATAATTTGCTTGCCAAAAACAGTAGTGGGAGCGCCGTACTTGTCAAATTGAGTTCAAAACTTTGTGTACTTGCCAAGTAGGCAAATATTTGCGTACTTGCCAAATACACGAGTAGTAGGAGTCTGCCTTTAGAGTATAGTAATTGTGAATAAGGTCTACATAATATTTTGTTTTCATGAATATAACACAGCTCGATAGCGCGTTTTTTGTACCATTAGTTTTACACTTGTTTTTCCAGTTTTTTTAGAATTTTGTTATGTAAGAAATACAATAAGTTTTTACTACAATGGTGGTGCTTTGGTATATACTTGTAAACAACAGGTGCCAACGTTCCCATTTTGGGAACATGTTTTTTTTTCCAAAATAAAATAATAAAAGATACCCAAATAACTGTTTTACGAGTATTTTTGATTTGTTTACACTTTTAATAATTCGGTTATTAAAATGTTAAAAAAGATGTAATGTTTGCTCAGAACAGCGTGGAAAACAATTTTGAGCACATTTTGTAGGTACGTACTAGTATTCGAGTGCTGATAATAAATTTGCGTTTTTGACCACCCTGTTTATCGGCGAAAAGAAACCGCCATAAATTGTGGCTGTTGCTCTTTTGTTCGAAACGACATTAAAATGAGAAAAAAAAATTTTATTTCTTTTCATCTCGGGCGTGCCATAAATCCTTACAGAAAATAATCGATTTCGCGTACGCCGTTTTCTTTCCGATGGAAGATTTTCCCAACAGGAGTACCGGCAGATTTTTTTATGTATATTTCTCAACGGGATCGAAACATTTTTTTTCCTGTCGCTTAAATCACTTACATCCCCGGCGGCATTTTTCAATTATGGCCGAGTCATCCGACGACGTAAGCAAAAAATCAACAAGCTTCTCTATTCGAGTCGTAACTTTATTAGAGCCGAAAGAGAGGAAAACGTAATGTCCCAAGCGTGCCGTAACCATACCACGCTGTTGCTTCACTCGCCCCCCTTTCGACGCGTATTGCCTATTGCCCGTTTCCCGCTGACTTTTTTCGTCGTCGAGGACGGCGACGATATAGGGATTTAAAGAATCGAGATGTCTTAACTCATATTTGTAATTATTATCGCCGACTTTCTAACACGGACTGGTTTCACATAGAAAAAGGTGTGAGACAGAGATGTGTGGCTTCGCCATGGCTGTTTAACTTTTACATAGATGATTGTTTAAAAGATTTGAAAGAGAGTGCGCATGGATTGAAAATGAATGATTTGATCGTCAAATGCCTTCTTTACGTCGATGATCAAGTCATATTAGCGTCATCTGAAAACGAGTTGCAGGCGATGGTTAATGTTATGCATGATGCCCTGAAAATCAAAGGGATAAAAATAAATGTAAGCAAAAAGATCGATCGAAAAAAGTGTCAGACAGGGATATGTGGCTTCGCCATGGCTGTTTAACTTATACATAGACGATTGTTTAAAAGATTTGAAAGAGAGTGCGTATGGATTGAAAATGAATAATTTGATCGTCAAATGCCTTCTTTACGCCGATGATCAAGTCATATTAGCGTCATTTTAAGAGGAGTTGCAGGCGATGGTTAATGTTATGCATGATGCCCTCAAAATCAAAGGGATAAAAATAAATGTAAGCAAAAAGAAAGTAATGGTTTTTGAAAGGGAAGAAAGCATGACAAACTGTGAAGTTCTGATTAAGAAAAAAAGAATGGAACAAGTATATGAGTTTTTATACTTGGGTTTAAAGTTTTCGAGAGATGAAAAGCATCTCAGCAACATTGAGTAAAGGGTGTTGGCAGGAAAATAAATGAATGGGGCACTGTATAGCATTATGAATAGCCAGAAAGTGTCAAAAAAGGCAAGGCTGGCTGTGCATAGAGGAGTGTTGGTTCCTACACTTATGTATGGTAGTGAATGTTGGGTTTGGCAAAAGAAAAGAAGCATGAAAATAGGATTAATGCTGCGGAGATAAGTAGTCTGGGAAGTATCTCGGTTGGATAAAGTAAAGAATAGTGAGATAAGAGAACGCTGTGGTGTAAAATAAGATGTGGTTACAAAGATAGATAAATGTTTAGATGGTTTGGACACGTAGAAAGTATGGATGAATGAAGATTGACAAAACAAATTTATAAGGCGAGTGTGAATTGACGGAAGTCGGTAGAGGTCGACCTCGGCGAACGTATATCTCGATCAGATCAACATTGTTTTAAAGAAAGGCCAGCTGTCAAGAGTACCAACAACCGACGAGCATGTATGGGAGCACTGATGAAAGTTGATGAAGGAAAAGATCTGTGTCAAAAAGCGTAGCGGAAGTGGAAGGAAGTGGTCTTTGCCCAACCCTACGAAAAAAAGGCGTGACTACATGTATGTACTTTCTAATTACAACCTATGGACTGATTAAAGAAATTTCATACCAACTTTAGAAAAGTTAAAAATATTGTATTTCTATGGAAGGGAAGGTAAAAGGAAAGCGTGGCGGCAGAAAGAAATACTCATAGCTCAGAAACATAAAACTAATGTAGACGCACATATTTTATTTATAGCTGCACAAGACCGGGATGAGTTTGTCATGATTGTTGCTAACATCTACTAAATGGATAAATACTTTAAAAAGAAGAAGAAGATGGGTTCCTTCTCACATAGGGATCAAGAAAAATGAGGAAGCTGACGTCCTAGCCTGCAAAGCAATTTCTGATGAAGGTACACTTCTTAAAAGTTAGGTTTCATCGTCGGACCACATGCCTTTAATTCGCATCTTCATAAGTAACACTAGTCTTAAACAACAACCAAACTTAAAAAAATAAAAGAACTAGATTTCACTATTCACGGGAAGAAGAGACTAATCAGGAGGCTGTAGGAATCTGGAGTTTGTAATTTCCCTTCTTCTACACGGAAGAAATGTTAACTTAACTTCAATATAAACGGCCTGGAAAAATCACAAATTCGGCTGGTTTTTAAACGTTTTTAATTAACACAAAATATAAACACTATTTCTATCTTCAAAAAAAACACAATGTACTTGTACCGACTAGTGAACTACTGCAAGTAATGAAATTAATTCAAAGCCGTGGAAAAATAGGAATTAAACTAATGAAATGGTGACGGGACTCCTCACTGGACACTGCCCGCCCTCTGAGGTATCACCTGAAAATGATGGGCAAAACAGAGAGTGATAGTTGTCGCTACTGCGAGAACTTCGCTGACACTGCAGAACATTTGCTTTGCGAATGCCCAGCGCTTTTCTACGAAAGGCTCGGAATCCCGGACCTTAAATATATTAAGGGTTATGCACAAAAGATCTGATAGGAGAGGCTGTCTAGCCTTCACGATCCCCACTACATTCTACAATTTACAACGAAATAAAAGGAAAAAAACTGAATGACTCGACACTATTAACGGTCGGAGGAATTCTACTTATTGCCAATAACAAGCAAGGTTTTATTACCGTGAAAAAAGAAACTGTATGACAGTCGCTCTCTAAGGCTGTAGGAGCAATACTACGTTGCGTCGAATCGAGACAGCGCGTTAAGAAGAAACTTGCTACTACGCCGACTCGGGACTGCGCATTGCAAACAAAGGGGGAAAGAAAACACATCGCGGGTGAGGTGAAGGGAAGCGGGTTCTGCTGGGGCAAAACGGTTTCGAGACGTTGGCGTGCAGGGACGGATTTAAAAGGATTTAAAATAAAATTTAAACGAAGTGTTTCGATCTGTAATCACAACAGATGCAATATCTATTTTATGCAAGAAAGGAATTCTTGTATGAATATTGGAATATTATATTCCATTTAACTTAAATATTTAATTGGAGGAGAGTCGAAAGTGGTTTGGATTATTAAAATGATGCTGATTTTCCAAAACCAATATCATGCAACGGATCGATTGTGTTTTCTATGTAAAAAAAACGATGACTCGTGTGTAAATAATATGTTTATAGAAAAAAACATCAATTTTATTTTGCTTTTTCACAAATTTTCTTGTTTTACAGATTTGGCTATTGTTTGGCACAAGGTCATTAATTTGAACCTTTATTACATAAAATTTGTAATGTTTTTGTTAAGGAGTAAAATTTTTAGTTTATTTTTCAGAAGTTAATCTAATTTTTTTAATTCGTAGAATATTTATTTTATTATCGGAGTCGTTGTGGTGAGGATGAGTGAACACATTTTTAGAAGAGAAATTATTTGTTCTTGACGTATAGTTTCTTTCCTAATAAGTCAGACGTACACACCGTCGCTAACAGTTCCATACTGATTGGTAACGTCGCAAACACATATCGACGAAATGGGGACAATTCAAATTAGAATTTTGTAGTTAGTGACTTGATTATTTATCACGAGTATTTATTATATTTTGAGCTGGTCGACTGGATATCGTCCGGCTTTCCGTTTTGCATTGAAATTTCTATGTTCCACAAATATATTTCCATATTTAGTTTATTTGGAGTCAATGACTGTCTTACTTTGTAGTATATTTTCGAATTATTCCTATTTGTAAGAGTTTGTTTGTATTATATTACTGATATATTCTCCTTTTGTAATATTGTCGGGTACGCCCGTGCAGGCAGTAGCGTGATATCATCAATACGGAATAGCTGACCATGAAAAATTTAATCTGGCTACCCGGCCTCGTTAAAAATATCGTACGACATGGGTCCAGTTCAATTTCTGGACGCCGGACGGTGTAACAAAGGGACACTTTGAAATGGACCGACGATCGAGCTCGGTCCCTTCGATAGCTGTTTGCTTGTCCCTGATAAACTGGCGAGATTTTTTTATTTTTATTTTCCAGACCGGATTTTCTATGTCGGAATTTCCCTTGTCTGCGAAAAAAATAGACTTTTTCAATTTTATATTTTTTGCTATTGGTTAAGATTAAGCATTTATACAACGTCAAAGAATACATATATGTATATATATACACTAAAAACCAGAGGGCGTTAGTAGGTAGCTGTCAGCTGAAATACATTGCGTCCATAAAGTAACGCATAAATTCATTAATAGCTAAATTAACAATAATATTGTTAAGACTTTTAGTTCCTCTGTGGGTTCGGCGATTAAAACTTTCGATCCAGAAACAAAACAATGTTTATTTCAATACAATAAATTCTACTTATATTAACCACTTAGATATTCACTTGGCTATACAACTTTTACAACTATTTACATTTATTAATTCATAAACACTTTTTAAACGGATACTGATACTTGTTATGAACGCTTCCCCTTTTATACCTTGATATCACAATTCCAGATCATTTCACCTGTTTCTCCACGCTTCGACGCGGCTTCGAGAGGTTGCCAGACCCCGTCGGCGGCCGACAAAGCTGGTCGTCGGTACAGACCCTAGTTGCGGTCGATTTTTTGGTTGCCGACAGGACCGGATTTGTAACATTATCAAAAAATCCAGAAACTGCTCGATTTCTTATTTTAATTTACTATTTTTAAAGAAGTAAGGAGATATTTACACTCATTAAAAAATTATTTATGTTGTTGCTTCTTAACTTATTTTTATTAAGTTAGTCATGTTAATAGTTTTATTTTAGTACGCGTTGTATGTGTCATAATAAAAAATTAGTTGTCAATTGTGGTTTTGGCACTTCTACATACATATATACAGGCAAAGACCACTTCCTTCCACTTGCTACGGTTCTTACATACATCATTTGCTTCCTCTACTTTCATCAGTGCTCTCATACATGCTCGTCGGTTGTTGGTGCTCTTGACCTGGCATTTCTTCAAAACAATGTTGATTTGATCGAGATATGTTCGCGGAGGTCGACCTCTACCGACTTGTCCATTCACACTCGCCTTATAAATTTGTTTCGTCAATCTTCCATCATCCATTCTTTCTTCGTGTCCAAACCATCTAAGCATTTCTTTATATATTTTGTAACCACATATTCTTTTACACCACAACGTTGTCTTATCTCACTATTTTTTACTTTATCCAACCGAGTCACTCCGGCTATACTTCTCAGACTACTCATCTCCGCAGCATTAATCCTATTTTTATGCTTCTTCTGCCAAACCCAAGATTCACTACCATACAAAAGTGTAGGAACCAACACACCTCTATGCACCGCCAGACGTGCTTTTTTGACACTTTCTGGCTATTCATAAAGCTATGCAGTGCCCTATTCATTTGTTTTCCTGCCAACACCCTTCGCTCAATGTCACTGTCATACTTTCCATCTCTAGTAAACTTTGAACCCAAGTACACAAATTCATTTACTTGATCCACTCTTTCTCCCTCAATCGAAACTCCACAGTTTGTTATGCTTTCTTCTCTTTCAAAAACCATTACTTTCGTTTTGCTTACATTTATTTTCATTCCTTTGATTTTCAGGGCATCATGCATAACATTAACCATCGTCTTCACATACCGCTAATATGACTTGATTATCTACAAATAACAAATATGGCTCGTTTGAAATTAAACAATGAAGATTACGTAAATTTACTTTTAATGCATATTGAATGTGACAGTGTTGCCACTAGAATAAGTGCATTGTTAGCTGCAAGATATCCACTACTTAACCTTGACACCGTAAAAAGAATACTTAAAATTTTTAACATTTTAATGTTTTCAAGCAAAATCCAAGTCCCAGTGTTTTAGTTGCGGTGTCAAAATTGTATATTTACTTATTTAAAGGGCGAAATAGAGCTCGGATTCATTTTAATTAGTTTATTTTTCGCTTGTGTTCATAGCATTAACAATGCATCTTCTACCCATCAAGAGCTGTTCACATAAAACATTCCGTGGGGCGTGCCTTACCCCGTGCAGATATTGCAAGAGAAGGTATCAACATGCATAATATTAACAATGCGACGCCAACTACAACGTTCCGTTCCTCTTGTGTGCAAGATGCGTCATGTCACTAATTACAGCCCGTAATTAAAACGCTCTCCAGACGCGAATTTCTATATCAACAGCTCACATTAGAACCCTCTACTAATATTAGCATATACGTGAAATATGGAACGTATGAATTAATAGGAAAAAAAAGAGTATTCCGCCAACGCCACCTTTCTGCATTCACTGAAGAAGTGTGTTAAAAACCTTTAACATTTTTTTTTCAATTGCATTTCTGCTGCAACTTTTACGTAGGTACCATGAAATGATAATTTAAGCTTTTGATTTAAGGATGACCTGTGGAATTGGCCCTTAAAGAAATACAAAGTAAATTTTTTACCTAATTAATTGTGTTTAAATTTTAAACTAATAATCTTGGATATATCTTCAGCCTTTGACCGCGTTTGGCACCAGGCATTGTTAAGTAAATTATCTGCCTACGGTCTCCCAACCAAACTGCGCCAATGGCTCTTGAACTTCATGCAAGATCGCTCCTTACATGTGGCAGTTGACGGTATTTCTTCTGATGCGTTTAAAACTAATGCCGGGGTCCCCCAGGGTTCCATCCTGTCCCCCACCTTATTTCTTTTACACATCAACGACCTCTTGAAAACCACCACGAACCCCATTTACAGTTTCGTAGACGATAGCACACTTGTCTCAACTTTCACATCCTATCGATCACTTTCGGTGAATGATATAAATAGACTCAGGCAGGAACAGGTTGATTCCATCAATAGAGATCTTAAAGCAATCGTCGAGTGGGGAACCAACAATCTTGTTCAGTTTAACGCCCAAAAAACGCAAAGTGCCACGTTTTCCAAGAAAGTGAATTCCTCAAATCATCCCATTACAATGTCCGGAAATACCCTTGAACCAAGTCTCTCCATCTCGATTTTGGGAGTCACGGTGTCTAAAAATATGTCTTGGCATGACCATGTTGCTAACATCGCAAAGTCGGCAAGCCAGAGGCTAGGTTTTCTGTGGAAAGCCAAAAAGTTTTTTACTCCTGATCAACTGCTGACGACGTACAAGGCTCAAATCCGACCTCTACTGGAGTATTGCTCGCACATTTGGGGTTCAGCACCAAGGCATTTTCTTCGTCTTCTAGATTCCATTCAGAAAAGAGCCATTCGCTTGATAAACAGCTCAACTCTCACAGATACCCTTCACCCTCTAGAACATAGAAGAAGAGTTGCAGACCAGTCATTGCTCTACAGATATTTTCATGGCAGATGCTCCAGAGAAATAAAAACTCTTGTACCACCATTGGCCACATTCGGCCGAAGAACACGGCACGCTGATCAGTCTCACCCATTTACTCTCAAGATTGACACTACTAGGACCAATCTTCATCAAGAATCCTTCTTTTACAGGGCTGCTACGGAATGGAATAAGCTTCCAAAATCAGTTTTTCCAGAGAACTATGACCTAAAACTTTTTAAAAAGCGTGTCCACAATCATTTCCTTTCTATAATCCCTTCCCCTTCTAATAGTCGCAGTGCGGGCCGTCCGCGGCACACACGATAGGTCTACCCTTTTTGCGACTATTTTCATAAAAAAAAAATCTTTACATGAAGATGCACCCTAACAATTAGAAGTCTCTCAAATGTAAAACATCAGGAATGAGCCCTTAAAGAAATACAAAGTAAATTTTTTACCTAATTAATTGTGTTTAAATTGTAAACTAATAATCTTTACACGAAGATGCACCCTAACAATTAGAAGTCTCAAATGTAAAACATCAGGAATGAGCATAATCTCACGTAAGTGTTAACCGGAATGGAGGTAGCATATGGCCGACTACTGCTTCCGTTTTGGCAGAGACGTAGATCCTTAAAGTAGAATAAAGAAAATAAAAATAATAATGGTAAACAATAATTTTTTCGTGTAGTAAGGTATAGCTCATTTCACCAATATAAGAGAGTATCTGATTAGTCACCGAGACATCGACTTAAACAGGATTAACTGCTTCGATGCGGTTTTCGCAAACCCATCATTCCTCTATTTAATTTTCACATTTTGTGACACATTTTTTCCAAATTTAAGAAGTGGCAGTATTAAGTGCTCGTTGCCAGGTACCAAATGAGCCTTATCACTGTAACCATTAGATTATTGTCATAATAAGTTTTGTATATTCCCCGAATATACCCAATGGAAATAAATTGGCAATGATAAGGCGGAAGCCTTAGCACACGATGTCCATACATACATAAAGTCACGCCTTTTTCCCATAGGGGTAGGCAGAGACCACTTCCTTCCACTTGCTACGGTTCTTACACACATCTTTTGCTTCCTCTACTTTTATCAGTGCTCTCATACATGCTTGTCGGTTGTTGGTGCTCTTGACATGGCATTTCTTCAAGGTAGCAATACTCGTTCCTGTTTGTTTTATATTCAAATGTTTTAACAAAGAATACAGATAAATATATTTTAGATGACATTTCTGCTGACACCTAACATTGTTGATCTGATCGAGATATGTTCGTCGAGGTAGACCTCTACCGACTTGTCCATTCACACTCGCCTTATAAATTTGTTTAGTCAATCTTCCTTCATTCATCCTTTCTACGTGTCCAAACCATCTAATCATTCCTTTATCTATTTTTGCAACCACATATTCTTTTACACCACAGCGTTCTTTTATCTCACTATTTTTTACTTTATCCAACCGAGTAACTCCAGCTATACTTCTCAGACTACTCACCTCCGCAGCATTAATCCTATTTTCATGCTTCTTTTACCAAGCCCAACATTCACTACCATGCATAAGTGTAAAAACCAACACACCCCTATGCACAGCCAGACGTGCCTTTTTTGACACTTTCTGGGTGTTCATAAAGCTAAACAGTGCCCCATTTATTTCTTTTCCTGCCGACACCCTTCGCTTAATGTCATACTTTTCATCTCTCGTAAACTTTGAACCCAGGTATACAAACTTATTTACTTGTTCCACTCTTTCTTCCTTAATCAAAACTTCACAGTTTGTCATGCTTTCTTCTCTTTTAAAAACCATTACTTTTGCCACGTCTTTTTTTTGGTTCTCTAAAGAGTACTCTGCTAGTGGTCTCTCTACTGGCAAATTATGCCCGAGCTCAGCCGTAGAGGGTAGAAGAAAAAAATCTAAAAGTGAGCCGCGCCACCGACTTAAGACGGTACAAGCCGGAAACCCCTAGGTCTTGTAGGCACCAGCAGAGCCACGCGAAAAACAACAAACAATTATGGTGAACTGGATAAATAAAACTATATTTACAATTACTGTAATATATTAATTAAGTAAAAATGATGTTCTGATTTTTTTACAATAAATTCTGTATTTTCGTAAAGTGGTTTAAACGAATTTAATACACTTTCTTAAAATAATATTTAAATTCATTATAACAATCTTCCAGACAGTGATAAAAACCTAATGAGGTACAAAAGAGAATTAAAATAAAAAAAAAAACAACAAAAAGAAAATGTTCACAATATTTAAAATTTCGAAAATAATTGGTTTTATATAAAATATAGCAAAAGATTAACACAACAAAAAAAGAAATACCAAATAAATGGACTTGCTACAAGAATAATATTTTAAAACCCTTACAATAACCACATAAATTATATTCAGTGATATATAAATTCAGATTCAACTTGGAGCCGGTACAAATTTAACAAAAAAATAATTTGGTTACTTTTAAACTATTGAAAACTTCATTGGGACGTCACTGGGAGCAGGTACAAATTAAATGAAAATAACTTGTTACTTTTAAATTATTGAAAACACTTAGATCAAGCACATAATAACTGATAAGTTGATAAAATTAAATTCCATACCATGTAACCAATTGAAAACCTCACTGAGACGTCACGGTAACATCGATGATCCAAGAACCGAAACACCAAGTAGTATTATCATAATAATTTCTGCTAAAATTACCAGGCAGGTCTTTATAACGCTGAAATTTATCGTCGATGTGGATGGAACGGCACGTGGTACTTTACGATGGCTTCACTTCATCAAATCCCACACGTGGTGATCTTAACTCGACCCCAATATCCGAAAATATTCACCACATAGGCACGACAGAATGGTCAAGTTAAGAATTAAATGGTTTATCTTCCTAATCCAATAAAGATGGCCCCAAATACAGCCAGATATGAAAGAAAAAACCGTAGAAGTTCCGCTCACGTGTTAATATCAAATCCTTCCAAAAACTCTCAACCGACTTCCACCACTGACACCAAACGAATGATGATCACCTCTCGCTCCCAGACCGGACATCAGAAAATGTCCCGGGACACGCGTCAGCCAACCTTTCCATGTATAAGTCCCTAGTTCATAATCGCGCTCGTCCGCATCAATTGCCAGCCCAAGCAAACCAACAATAATATATCTGACAACACACGACAATCGAGGCCAATAATCAAGGCGAAGTCTAATAAGAGAGACAAAAATGTCACAGCTATTAATAATCAAATTCTATTACTACTATATAGGCAACACTATATACAACGAACCAAATGCAGTATGCAAAGCTAATTACGAACGCCAGACTATCATAATAACAAAACGGCAGATGGGAGAAAAAAAAAATAGGCACGTGACACTTTTTTTTGCTTATATTTACTTTCACCCCTTTGATTTTCAGTGAATCATGCTTTACATTAACCATCGCCTGAAATTACTTTTCAGATGACGCTAATATGACTTGATCATCGGCGTAAAGAAGGCATTTGACGATTAAATCATTCATTTTTTCAATCCATACGCATCTCTTTCAAATCTTTTTAACAATCGTCCATGTATATGTTTAACAGCCATGGCGAAGCCACACATCCCTGTCTCAAACCTTTTTCAATGTTAAACCAGTCCGCGTAAGCTCCGTTTATCCTGACAGAAGCAGTGGAATCCTCGTAAAGTGATTTCAGTGTTCGTATTAAACTATTAAATAAAAAAAGACTTTTTTTATTGTTGGGTCGAAAACTTATTGAACCACCCTCGTATATATCTTTTTACTATGTGTCAAATCTCACACTCCGTGCGCGCAGTATGATTAAAAAGGCGTTTTCTCTTCACGTATTTATAGATTTATTGCGGCTGAAATACGATTTCTAATAAAGTTTAATATGATTCATAACTTTACAGACACCTTTTAAAATAAATATTTAGCAACGGCGGCCGCGGCGAAGTAAGCAGATTACCCCTATTATTTTATAATGAGCTCTCTAATTATTATTGTACCACCTCGGTTTATTCTGATATCATTGTGAAACTTCATATGCTTGCTTTGGTAATGAGGCAGAATGACGATGAATGCAAAGAAAATTACTAACAACTCTGAACCCTGAACTCTGTTTTAACTCTCTCAAATATTGTCCTAATTTTTATAAATCCATTTTACTTTATTAGCATTTTACAAATTTATCTTTTACACTTATTGATGATTAAGTCTCGTTACGGTGTTGCGACAATTTTTGAAATATTTTTTGCACGGGACACCTTCAATAATTATGGCGACCACAATTTACAAAGTGACAGTGTAATGGGAATTTTTTCTAGTGATTGTGATGGTTAGGTCAGCGTTTCTCAAACTGTGGGGCGCGCCCCCTAAGGGGGGCGCGTTTACATGATTGGGGGAGGCGCAGTACAAATTAAAAATAAAATGGTAATGATAAAATGCTACAGATAGATTTTTAAAAAATCTTTATTGAAATTTTTACTTACTTAATGATGACAAAGAAACATTCTAAGGACTAATGGCTAACATGAGCTTGTTTTAAGGCGCACAACTTCTCTAAATTTGGTTCTATGTTAGAGATGGCCACTCTGAGTTCATTTTCTACTTGAAGTTTATTTCTGTATTTAGATTTCACGACAGCAAGTGCAGAAAATCCAGTTTCACAAAGGTAGGACGTTGGAAAAGGCAACAGAATTCTAAGCGCTTTGGCTTTTATAACGGAGCAGTCGTTCGGAAGTTCAGTCCAGAAGTTTGTTAAAGATTTGTTAACAAAGTTTGATTTTTGTAAGGGATTTGTTGAAATATCTATCAGTTGTTCTTCTTCTTGCAGTGATAGTCCGACAGGTCTATTTTCGAATGGATTTAAAACCCAGCTCCAGTCTGACAAATTGATATCTTTCTCTGCAAAGAAGTATCGCTTGAAATTCTTAGTTAAGTTTTCTAAATGGCTTCCTATGGTTTTTAGCATTACAGCTTTATGAATATCTTCCAATGGGGAATCTTGCACAAAATCGCAAAATGTGGGAAACATTTCCAAACTGTTTTCTTTCAATTTGTTATGCCATAACTGCAATTTCTTACAAAAAGCATCAATCTTAAATCAAATATATTTACGTCTTTTCCTTGCAAGATTAAGTATATTAAGTTCTTCAAAAATATCTACTAAATAAGAAAGCTTCAGTAAAAATAATTTGTCGAAAAAATCTGTTGAATGCTTGTGACCTTCCTAGTTTAAAAATCTCGCTATTTCCCTTCTTAATTCAAAGACACGCTTAACCGTCTTACCGCGTGACAACCATCTGGATGAGGAATAAAACAACAAAGATTGATGCTCAGCTCCCATATCTTCACACAGAACAGAGAACATCCTTGTTTTTAGTGGTCTGGTTTTTATAAAGTTAACAACTTCAATAACTACTGTCAAAATCATGTTTAGTCCAGGGTTTAGCTTAGATTTTGATGCTAACGCTTCCCGATGTATCATGCAGTGCGTCCAGATAATTTCTGAGGATTCCTTTTTTACTAGCGCTTGTAAACTGTTGTATTTACCAGACATGGCTTGAGCTCCATCGGTGCAAATCGCAACACAATTTTTCCATTGCAAATTCATTTTAGTAATAGAATCATTTGTAATCTTGAACAACTCGGTGGCTGTAGTTCTTCCTTCAATCTGTTTACAAAACAATAAATCTTCACATATTTTAGAACATTGACAGAATCTAATGTAGCAAATCAAATGGGAATCATTACTAGAGTCAGTTGCTTCGTCAAGTTGTATAGCAAACAAGTTTCCAGTAAGCTCAGATTCAAGCTGCTGCTGCATATCAACTGATATATCGTTAATTCGTCGACAGATTGTATCATTTGACAGAGGAATATTGTTAAGTTGTTAAGTAAAATTTTCACCAAACATTATTTCTACAATGTCTTTGCAAGCGGGTAAAATAAGTTGCTCTGCAATAGTGTGCGGTTTTTTGCATTTAGCTACTTTGTATGCCACTTTATATGATGCCGAGAGAGCCTTCTCATTTACTGCCAGTACTCTATGGAAGCTGGATTTTTGTTTTTTAAACAATCTGAGTTTCTCCACAAAAAAATCTCGCGGTTTATTGACATATTCTCTGTGCAGCGTTTCTAGATGCCTCTGTAATTTATTTGGTTTCATGCTATCTGCAGCCAATACTTTTAAACAGATAACGCATTGTGGTTTTCCTTCGCCACCTACTTCAAGGCTAGTAAAGCCCAAATTTAGGTATGATGGGTCATATTTTCTTGTTTTAGATTTCGGACGATTTCCACCTGAACCTGTCGATGTACAAGCCCCGTCATCCTAAAGTTTTCGTTTTAAAAATTTATCCATACTACATCTACTTATACACTCACACTTCACAATAATGCTTGCTTAGTGTTAAAACACCTTCACTGAGAGACTGAGAATACCGTATGTGCGCTTCTGTATTTATAGTCGCGTTCAGACAGTTCGAGAAAGATCAGGAAGCTTGAATACGTGGCACGAACGCCGCGAACTTTCCGACAGCATCTTTGGCGCTCTCGACGAGACAATGTTGCCTGTTTTAGTCCAAATTCCTAGGTCTACGGATTGGGGGGCGCAACATTTTTTAAATTAAAACAGGGGGGCGTGAATAACAAAAGTTTGAGAACCGCTGGGTTAGGTTATGTTAAAACGGCGGTTCGGAGGGAACCCACTTAGGCCTTTTGGCCCGTTGTGATACCGTGATGAACAACGGTGCCTTACCCCTCTACCGTGAGAACCAGTTGAAACTTTTAATAAAAATTATGAGGTCTTTAATGCTAACTGAGCTGAGATCAGATAAATCACCAAAGTTCGGTTGCCATAGTATAGAATAGTATAGAAAGCCGTTTTCTGCCTAGGGCAGAGCAAAGGCAGAGCAGATATACCATTGTTTCCTCTTTCTCCTGATCGTGACAGCTTCTACAGAAGTCGTGCCGTAGCTCTTCAATTTCCATGCGCCGTGCATGGAATCCACCTCCTCAGTATCCTGTTATGGCCGCGAGAGCATTTACAATGGACTCCTTGGATAGAGTTAAAATATTATTAGCGACAGTTGAACTGTCAAGAGATGTCATGTAAACAAGATGTATGCATGAAAGTTGGTTAATAAAGAATTAGTGAACGTCATTGTTGTTAAGAGTATGTAAATCACCTGACAAAGTAGGTACTTAAAATAATTCAGTAATTCGACAATAGTATATTTCATTAGGAGTCAAGAAAATAGGCTTTTTTCCTGCGCAGCCGTGCAAGCATGGAAAAAGCATTTATGGACGTGTAATAAACGATACTTTTCATTATATCTACCTGAAAACCATAAATTATTAAAATATCACTAATAATATCAAAAAATTGTCAAAAAAACAAGCGTTATTTACCCCGTTGCTAAGAAAATAAACAGAAAAATTTGCGATTTCTACAGAACTGTCAATAACATATTATTTTATTTTGACATGCATGTAGGCAGCTAATGACACTAGTGCACCGTAAAATTTTCCGTTCGGGCACACGGAGAAAACCCACTTTCGGTGCGCTAAATAGGCATGTAACTATAGTGTTTCCAGGTAGGTATAATAAATAAGATAATTTTGTCATTTTTTGTCTTTTACTAACATTCAAAATTAAAAAAAAATTTATAGCAGTCTACTTGACCTCTAGAGCATCGGTGCAATGCCGAGCCGCCCTGAATGATCTAGCAGCTAAGTTTAAAGTTCACATTGTCTGGGTACCTACACAAGGGGACATACCAGGCAACTGTAAGGTGGACCTGCTAGCAAGAGAGGGCATTACCCTCTCAGCCGTATCTGTCTCATCTTAGCAAGGAGTACCGATTGCAAATTGCCGGCTCCTTCTGCAAAGCAAAGTAGTTTAAAAAGCCAACTTGAGATGGTAAAATATACCCACATGCACGAATCATCGAAACAGATTTGGCCTAAACTAGATCTACGTCGAACTAATGATATTTTAACTCTATCCAAGGAGTCCATTGTAAATGCTATCGCGGTCATAGCAGGACACTGAGCAGGTGGATACCATGCACGGCGCATGGAAATTGCACTACTCAACCTTCATCTATAAGCTTAAATTGCAAATATTTGCTTTTTGTAATTTTAGGAGGTATAATCTCAAAGCCATTGTAAGGAGAAATTATTTAACCTCCTTACTCACTCTTGAGCTTCTGTTTTCAGAAATTGGTGTGGCACAAGCCGCTACAAAACGTCAAATTATATCATTCTAAATGTCAAATAATTGTACTCTTTTTAACAAAATTGTTCTCCGTAATGAAAAAAATGTTATTTAATAATTGTTGTTATAAGTGAAAAATTGTGGTTTTTAGTGATTTAGGAAAATGCTCGGTAGTAGCAATTAGAGAAACTCAATACGGATTAAAGTGACAAGTAAAGCCACCTCCGTGTCGCGTCTCAAAATTGAGTAGGTATCTAGATATAGCGGGAGCAGCAGCGAGAGCGTTCAGTTCATACAAAATGTCATAAAACTTTTATCCAATTAGGCCACAAAGACGGAGCAGCAACGAGCCAGACCGGGCGAGAGTTAAAAACACAAGCAGCCGACGTACATGACATTTCCATCAGTAAAATTAAAGCTCTTTTGTCTGGGGAGGCGGCGTAAAAACTTAGCGAAAACGCAAACTCGTTTTCACAATTAAATTTGTTGTCGTTTGAAATCTCCCAATTGTTGTTTTTGTTCGTATCGGACAAATAACGTCAGGCCCGAATCAGCTGTCACTCGCAGCCGAGGGAGTAGGATACGGGGATCGACCGCGCCAAGTACCACCGCAGAATTGTACAATTACTTTTGATCGTGCGGATTATTCGAGTTTTATACGAGTAATCTCGTTTTAATCGGATTATTTTTGTTCCTTAATAAGGAAAGTTTCTATTTATATGCTATTGTTTTACAAACCACGAAGTTGAAAACCTCTCACCTGTTGGTAGGCATTAAAATTGCATCTGTACAGTAATTAATAAAAATTTGTTTTTTTAAACTGACAACACTTATTCAAATGACAGTAAATTTGACAATTGACAGCTGATTAGTGCCCAGCTTTGAATATAAAACAAACAGGAACAAGCATTGCTACTCTGTACGGATGCTAAAAATGCGATGAAAATGGACTTCACGTATGACTCATTGTTTGAATGTTTGCCTTTGTTTCAAAAAATTGAATTTTTATTAGATTAAAGCAGTTTAAAATTCTATATATAGTTAATAGTTAAAATTGGTGAGATTCAAATGACAAAAAAGGTTACAATTGACAACTGTCTAGTGCTCAGTATATTTTTCCATTTAACAATAAATAGACATTGCACAACATTTGACATAAGAATCTGTTCAAGAATTTCTTGTCAAATGTCTAACATTAATGTTGTGTACATTTTTGTTTCAGGCAGAATTTGTCACCAGAAATTATTCTTTATTTGCTCCAGCGGGACCATTGTGCTCCCCTCATGCTCCTTTCAACCGTATTATGATACTGCTGCCTTATCAAGGTTTTTTTTTAAATAGATAGCACTGATTCAGATGACAGTAAATGTGACAATTGACAGTTCACTATATTCTTACGTTGTCCTTAAAATACATTTATTCTATAAGCACGACTCATCGTTATAATTGTTTAGTAACATCGTCGAACTTGACCGGCAATTGAGTGCTGACTAAACAAGTTTAGCGACATCAACCAACAATAGTAAACATAAAACAGTGTCATCCTACCAGAAGCTTGAACCTCAATATATACAAAATAGATTATTGATACTTCCACGAGCGACGTGAAATATAAACAATACGTGCGTTCGCTAAACATTTCAACAGAGTTCATCGGATTGATGTTTATAATTCCCGTGAATGGTCAACCGAGTTCATTGGGCTCTTATGAAACCTTTTTATATATTTCCTTGGCACCACAAAATCCGAAAATTCAAAGGATTAAAAAAGGTAATAAAAAGATAAAATCGCGAAAATATGCTCTATTTCACGATGCTCTACCCATGGAAAATTCGATTATATCTTTTCATAAATTTCCTTTAAATCCTAATGCAGCTCAGAAATGGATCTCATGCATAAATTTTAAGTTTTTTTATTGAGACCATCAATTGCACATAAAATGATGAGGCCAGCCTTAAAAACCTCTTCACCTGCCTTAATTGGTCGAACACCTTCACCCACATAATACAATATGTCCGAAAATGATATTTCGACTTTCATAGGCATTGCAACAAGAATTTCAGTGACAGCAGAACTGAAAAACTTCGAAAACAAACCAAAATTGATACCTGGACCCACCTGGTCTTTATTGGCATTTAACAAGAATCCAGCGACAATAAAACTGAAACGTCGAAAACAAACCTTAAATCCAGCTTCAATCCAATGGTTTAACACAAAAAATTAACCCAAATCTCTGAGATAACTAAAATTCCCTTTGATAAAAACTTTGGTTTTACAAGTCATTAAATGAGAGAATATTTGTTGTTTACACCTCGATCCGACATTTTGTCACTGACAGCGCCATCTCGCGTTACGAGATTTTTCCCCATTGATGTCGATGTGATTACTACGGAAATGAAATAATTGTAAAATTTTTGATATGTATAATCAGGTATTATCGAAATTATACAAGGTAACTTAACTAAATTGAACGTTCTGATTGGTTAAAAATTACACGAAAAAAATAATCAAGGAAATACCTAGCAGTGTGTAGATGTATTTGCCGACACTTTTGCAAAAAACCTATACCTACGAGACAAACCATCTTAAATATTGTTTCCAGTTTTGAACATTTTTGGTGTTCGAAAACAATTTGTGGAAAATGTCAAAAAAAACAAGTTTTTATTTTTAGACTTTTTTTTCATGTATGTTACATACCTACTTATATATTTTAGATTAAAGCTTTTGTTTTGTTTATTCTCACCTGTAAAATATCACAATGTTAATAATTCAGTCGTTCAATACGAAAATCAATCATCGTATCAAGCGAAAGAAATCTTAATTTTTATGTTCGCGTCTTTTTCAACTAAAAATTTACTTTCACAGGTATCTACGTCCTCCACGAAGTGTGATAAATTACTAAATTGATATTGATTTAATAATTGTATCGATGCATAAATTCTACACTGCTAGTATTCGCTCGTGGGGATCCGCTGTTGTCATATTAGTTAAATCTGATCAAATTGCAGATGATATAGTACTATTCTCGGACAATCTAGAAGAAATGCGACTGATGCTGCAGAACCTGCAAGAGGTGTGTGGAAAAGTCGGTCTTAATATCAATATGGCAAAAACAAAATTCAACAAACCTTCCCAGCTGTGGCTTGAAAATTGGCGAAGCTGAAATTCAAATGGTAGATAGATCTGTGTAACTTGGCCATGAGGTCAGCATCTCAAGGGATAACCAGACATGCGAACCAAAGAGAAGGCTTACTCTCGCATGGGCAGCTTTCGGATACGGATACGTATACTGATACGGACATACGGTTGAGTAGTGGTCCGAATTATGATTAATTTGTTTATGAAAGGGATCGTATGGCGTTGTTTATTTTGATAATAAAAAATAATGCGTATGTGAAAACGAGTCTTTGTTGCAATCCGAAAACGGGTCCGCGCACACCGTTCTGTGCATGCGCGCTCCACTCATTGGGAAGAGTGGTGGAACCGAGAGTAAAGCTGGCGAAGAGAATCACTTGGAACTTCAGTAGCTGTTCAGCGAAGGACCAGCCCCCCACGGAGTACCAGCAGGACCAGGCAGCCGACCGAATAGCAGAGGAGAGGACAGACCAGCCACAAAGAGAGGAACCGAAGAAGCCTTCCGGCCAACACACCGAGAGCCGTTGCGACACCGGATCGACCGAAGGGGAGAAGCCGAGTGTAAGGGTATTTACTAATATTATTTTCAGGATTGTTCGCGTAAAAATTTGCGTAGTTAAGCACCGGTTTCACCGTATAACATTATTATTTTATTTAGCATTTGGTAGGGAACCTCGTCCGGTCTTTTCAACACGGCCTCCGATATCCGCGGGATTTAGCCCCGGTGTTTGAGGAAGTCGTTGAAGGAACACTCGTGAACGGGGAACCCGTTGCCTCCGATTTATTAATACAAGTGTATTTATTAATTTTTTTTTCAGAATATTTTTTTGCTGGAACTAAAGAGGGAATCACCGGTGCCGTCATCTAACATTTTAATGTCTTTATAAATCGTTACCATTTGTTCTAGCATGTATGCATGAAGCTTTTGCGGGAGTAGTTTCATTCACGAGTTTGATAGGTGGCATTGCTTTACACACGAGCTTTTGTGTAGTTAGATGCACTTGCTGTTGCGTAGCTTAGTATAACCGTTGTAAATAATACCGTTCCGTTTGATAACCGTATCTCTTAGAGGGGGTAAACCGACTCGAACCAATCGCAATGTAAACAGTGTAACCTAGCTAACGTAGAAATAATAAAGTAGTTTTATTTGTATGATTGTTTTATTTCCAAGTAAGAGTAAGTAAAGGCCCGTGAGCAACGAAATCCAGGGGAGTATCAACAGTCATACCCCGATTGCTTTTAGACCCCTGGAATTAACTTTCTCCACTGAAAGTTGCCCGTGGACCTACCACTATGATATAGGTGGCGCCCTTGATTGTAAATAAAATACACGAGCCAATTTACAGAGTTGTAAGATATAAGCCTTACAATAGCTTCAGTTGCTCGAGAAAGTTTTAGGAAATTATACTTCGAGATTACGCTCCAATCAAGTTCGTATATAAAGATAAAGATTTTTTAAAGAAAGAAACCTGTCAAAGGTCCCTATTTTATTCCCAACGAAGCGGATGTCGAGTGCCGATTTAAACCGAATTGGTTGCCAACCAAATAAACCTTTACTTCTTCAACATGATTACATATTTCCGTTTAATAATATTCGCGAATGGATGAGTGATATTGATTAAGTTACATAAGCTGCTTTTTTAATAATCACAATTTTAATTGTAACATTAACAATACCATTTTATTTAAATTGCATTGGTCAATTAATTGAAATAAAGTCATGGATAATTATTTACCAATTTGCTGTTTTACTGTAGCTGGAAAAAAATTGTTTGCAAGGCTCAAATTTTAGCGAAAGCTTACACAATTTAGAAATACTGATCTTGATAGTTGAGTATCTTTAATAGTTTTGGGTGTCTTTAGCAACATACAGTCTGATCCTTTATATTGGTGGTACGGACCATAAAATATAGCTATGTAGTTTATATAGTTGATATTAGTTGAAGGTCCTTGACAATCTTTAGTGTCTTTATCTGCATACATTTAGACCGTCCTGTGATTCTCATTGATAGTATGCACTATGAAATCCAATTATCAGTATGCTGATAAGGATCTGTGATACATTTAAACCCTCTTGTAGTATTATTAATAGTATGGACTATAAAATACAGCTATTTACTTTGTTGGTACGGATCTTGATGGTTGAAGGTCTTTGATAGTTCTAGGTATCTTCAGCAACACATGGTTAGACCATCTTTTGGTTCATATTGGTGGTATAGACTATAGAATGTAGTTTTGATAGTAAGGATCTTGATAGTTGAGGGTCCTAACACTCCTAAGTGTCTTTATCTGCATATGTTTAGTCACTCTTGTAGTTCTTAAAGATGGTATGGATCTATGGACTACCAAATGTAAATACCATGACCATTACCATGATTGTTATGTGTTTTATTGCGTTTTAAAGTTGCATTGTTCTAAAATAAACACACTTTGAAAATTCTGCATCTTCTCTTCCGCAGTTTGATTTCTAACGAAAATTATTGCAATTTAAAAGATTAAAAAAAATTGACCTGTCACCGAACGGCTTTTTATTTTTTTTTGCAGAGGTGGAGAAAATCCTTTGCTTTACGGAGAGGTTATGAGTCTGAAAGCTCAAGGTCTACTGTGAGACTCCACTGACTGTGTCAGGTCTACTCACTAAAAACTCCACCTCTATTTAGGTCCGTCTGGCTATGTTGCCTCCGGTGACACTTAGGCCTGTTGGCCCATTGTATCTTGCCCAAGTGGTTTTATATCATTGTACCCAATCCAGTACTTCCGTACCTTATACAAGTTCTGTACTGGCTGGAAACTATATAGTCCTGGGTCGCCGGATGGCTGCCCAAAAATTGCCTGTCTTTTGCGGTCCAGTGTCCCACAGCAGCACAGTATGTGTTTTTAATCAGTTACTTCTGTAATAGCTACTATTCGGTGCTGCCTGTGACAGTATTACTGTGACAATTTGTCGATGATAGCTGAAGTATGTTACAAAAGTGTTGGACATAACATTAACAAGGTATCTAATAAATATAACATCTATTGTTGTTTCATATATGATAATATAATCTCTTGGATTGTAGTTAATTTGCAGTTGAAATTCTTCTTGAAGGAACGTAATCATTGGTAATGACTTTTTTTGCAAAATTTACATTGAAGTTCCCAGTTAAAATCAACGGCAGTTCATGTTTACTGTTTAAAAATTATTGAACCTCTGTATGAAATTGATCTCTCGTGTGAAAATAAAATGGTATCGTTCATTTTTTTATTATGTTAAATGTACACAACCATAATCAATTCTTTTCCAACATTTTCTTTATACAATTTCAAACGAAAACAATAACTTATAAACATTTACAAAATCGCAGATCTCTATCATAACTTACAGCTTATTACTGAGTGGAGTGAAGAAACCATAGAAGTGTTATAGCAAAGAATACAGATTTACACAAAGAACCTCAAGAGGTCACTTTTTATTTCCCCATAACTCTATTAGTTAGTACCATGAAAACCAGAGGTAGATAGTAGAATTCTGTCATAGCTAACATCTCGCCAGCGACTGCTACGACAAAATTAAAGCAAATACTAGAAGAATAAGTATACATTTTATTTCATCATTAGAGGAAACTAACAAATTACAAAATGTACATTTTTTTATTTGCAACAATTGTACATATATGTTTATTTCGCTGTGATACAACTGCTTAGTCCAAATACTTTACATTACAACTACAAATGGTTAATCCTGAGTTGCACCTCAAGTAACTCGTTAAAGTTTTATACCCGCTTCCATGCCCTCAATGAATAATTTTGATTTGTTATAAAAGATCGGGCGCGTATAATATACATAAAACTAAATTATGAATCGGATACTAAAAAGATTTTAAGTCTGAGGTGTTTGAGCGCACGGCGGTTCCTTGAGTTTCTCTCTGTTCCAATCCTTCAAACCTTCTGGAAGCGTTGTATCTTCCTCTAGGGAACCGGTACCTTCCACGAATTCCTCGTACGTCGACTTTTCTGGGAACGGTCGTTTCCCTAATAGCTCAATCATATCATCTCTGCTGATGATCTCCTTTTTTAACAAACGTTCCGCTACTTTCGTAACTTGCTCCTTACGCTCTAATAGCAGCGTCGTGGTTTTTTTGTGCGCGCTGTCTATCAACTTCCTGACCTAAAAAAGACAACAAACCACCTCTTTCTTTAAACCAAATCTTTAATTCTGAAAAACTTTTTGGTGATTAAGAGCAATTAAATACTCGATACTTGGAATAATTTGGAAGACTTTTTAAAACAAATGGCTCCACATAAATTTTTAAACGTTCTGCTGCAATATATACTCTCTCAAATACGTCAAAGTGAATACTTGGATATTAAGCATTAAATCCGACCGTTTTTAGACGGTGCCAAATAATTTTATTTATAGTTTAGTGTTCGCGTAAATTTAATAATATAGTTTATTATTTACAGTCATAGTGTTTTAGTAAAGTTATAAATTATTCTTAATGATAAAGATCAAATTTTTATCTGCATAACTGACATGAGTACCGTTAGAATTTAATTAGCACAAATAGATAAATGTACCAACCTCTACATCGATCAACTGGGCTGTATTTTCGGAATAGGGTTTCTCCATGATCATTTCACCCTCCCTAGGCATATCGAAGCTAACGTTGCCAACTTTGTCGTTCATGCCGTAATGCACAACTTGCGCATACGCGCTCTGGGTAACTTTCTTCAGATCGTCCTGAGCTCCAGTAGTTATCCTTTGGAAAAATATCTCCTCCGATACTCTTCCTCCCAATGTCATGCACATTCTATCAAACAGTTGTTCTTTACTGTACAAATACTGATCTTTAGGCAAATATTGGGCATAGCCCAGTCCCTTTCCTCTAGGGATGATCGATACCTGTAATCAAATCAATTGTATGACAATGTAACCTTGTCCACAGGAGATACATAAGTCTTTGTATCACTTGTTTAGTATAATTAAATATAAAGTTAGTAGTGTTTTTAATGAAATAATCAAGTGTGATTTTAATAATGAAACTAATACCTTTAATAAGGGATCAGCATGCTGCAAGAACCACCCCGCAACGGCGTGCCCAGCCTCGTGGTAAGCTACGGTTTTCTTCTCTTCCGGCGATAAAACGTTCGTCTTTTTTTCCATTCCAGCTACAACACGTTCAATAGCTTGTTCAAAATGTTTCATATTGATCGAATCATTTAAATCCCTAGCGGCTATGAGTGCTGCTTCATTACACACGTTGGCTATGTCTGCTCCAGTGAAACCGGGAGTTAAGGCTGCCATTTTTCTGGATAGCTCGCTTTTATTTAAATTCGTTTTCAATGGACCTAAATGTACTTTAAAGATACTAGCTCTGCCCTTGATGTCGGGAGCGGGGACGAAGATTTGTCTATCGAATCTGCCGGGTCTAAGTAAGGCTTTATCCAAAATATCAACCCTGTTGGTGGCGGCCAATACCACGACATTGGTTGTCGTATTGAAACCGTCCATCTCCACTAAAAGCTGATTTAAAGTATTTTCTTGTTCAGAATGACCTCCGAAGCCTGAAATTTTTTGTTTATTATTTACAAAGACTAGTTAATTGTTAATTGTATAATTACTTCTTCCTCCCCTTTTTCTGCCTACTGCGTCTATTTCATCTATAAATAAAATACAAGGAGCATGTTTTCTGGCCATTGAAAATAGATCCCTTACTCTGGAGGGTCCCACGCCGACAAACATTTCCAAAAATTCGGAACCTGATACTGTGATAAATGGCACATTAGCTTCACCAGCTGTAGCTTTGGCTAAAAGTGTTTTACCAGTTCCCGGAGGTCCTACAAAAAAAAAGTAAATACATATTTGATGGCATAAAATAGCTAGAAATCTCTTACCAGTCAACATAGCTCCTTTGGGAATTTTAGCACCGAGATCTATATATTGTTGGGGATTTTTTAAAAAATTTACAAACTCCATAATTTCTATCTTTGCTTCTTCACATCCAGCAACATCCCTAAAAAAATTAAAGTACAGGTAACCCCCTTTAACACAGCAGATGATTTCCTTGAAAATGCTGTGTTGTGTGAAACTACAGAAATATAATAAATACTAGAATATGCCAAAAGATACATCCGATATTGAGTTGAAATGACCCCACATAGAGAACCAATTACCTACCACTTGCACATGCGCAGAACATATTTTCTTGCCACATCGTTTCCAAGTTCTTTTTTTTTCTTGGTATTTTTCAGATGAAGTTAGGAATAGAATATGTGCTATTAGGGCTAGTAATTAAAAAAATCGAGAAAATCTGACAACACCGCAGCAAAAGCGTACGTGACTATAAAGAAGCAAAAAGAACAGTGTCGTATTCGGGTTTAATGAGTTGTAGATATCTGTTTCCCAGTTTGATTTCGGAAAATCACTTGCATTTGTGCTCCGTTTTTTGGGTTCCCTCATTGTTTTTATAAACATTGTGTATTTCTGACATTCCCGTAGTTTAGTTTCGTTAAGTTTTTACTTTAGTTAATTTGAGTAGTCTCTCAAGTGCACAATGTCCGGAAATACCCTTGAATCAAGTACCTCCATCTCGATTTTGAGAGTCACGGTTGTCTAATAATATGTCTTGGAATGATCATGTTGCTAACATCGCATCGGGTTCGTCTTCTAAATTTCATTTTTTTGACGAGTGAATTGTGGTCGACACTGTCTATGTATGGGGTGAGCGGTGGTTTAATACGAGCACTGAAATCACTTTACGAGGATTCCACTGCTTGTGTCAGAATAAACGGAGCTTACACGGACTGGTTTAGCATCGAAAAAGGTGTGTGACAGGGATGTGTGGCTTCGCCATGGCTGTTTAACTTATACAAAGACGATGGTTTAAAAGATTTTAAAGAGAGTGCATATGGATTTAAAATGAATGATTTAATTGAAGAGGAGTTGCATGTGATGGTTAATTTTATGCATGATGCCCTGAAAATCAAAGGAATGAAAATAAATGTAAGCAAAACGAAAGTAATGGTTTTTGAAAGAGAAGAAAGCATAACAAACTGTGGAGTTTCGATTGAGGGAGAAAGAGTGGATCAAGTAAATGAATTTGTGTACTTGGGTTCAAAGTTTACTAGAGATGAAAAGTATGACAGTGACATTGAGCGAAGGGTGTTGGCAGGAAAACAAATGAATAGGGCACTGCATAGCTTTATGAATAGCCAGAAAGTGTCAAAAAAGGCTCTTTTGGCGGTGCATAGAGGTGTGTTGGTTCCTACACTTTTGTATGGTAGTGAATGTTGGGTTTGGCAGAAGAAGCATAAAAATAGGATTAATGCTGCGGACATGAGTAGTCTGAGAAGTATAGCCGGAGTGACTCGGTTGGATAAAGTAAAAAATAGTGAGATAAGACAACGTTGTGGTGTAAAAGAATATGTGGTTACAAAATATATAAAGAAATGCTTAGATGGTTTGGACACGAAGAAAGAATGGATGATGAAAGATTGACGAAACAAATTTATAAGGCGAGTGTGAATGGACAAGTCGGTAGAGGTCGACCTCCGCGAACATATCTCGATCAAATCAACATTGTTTTGAAGAAATGCCAGGTCAAGAGCACCAACAACCGACGAGCATGTATGAGAGCACTGATGAAAGTAGAGGAAGCAAATGATGTGTGTAAGAACCGTAGCAAGTGGAAGGAAGTGGTCTCTGCCTACCCCTATGGGAAAAAGGCGTGAATATATGTATGTATGTAATACCAATTTTTTTTAGTCACAAAAACGCTGCAATTTTAACATAATGAGGCAAATGTCTTGAAATTTATGTCAACTGTTCATAACAGTCATACCAATCTACCAAATAAATAAATTATTAATACTTTTTTTCCAGAGTCACGTTTCAAAAAAATGCGGTAATTTTCCTGATTTTATTTTATTTTTGTGTGAATAAGTACTCACTTTTTAAAATACAGTTAATATCTTTTATATTAAATATTACAATGGGCCAAAAGTCCCAAGTTGGTTTCCTAAGAACCACCATTTTAACTTTTTAACCTTTATATTGTAGCTACCCACTTACCTAAATTTTACACCAATATCACTAGAATTGATTAATTTTGCAGTACTCTCCATAACACCTCCAAATAGTCCCCCACCCCTTTTGCCTCTCTTTCCGCCCATCATCTCAGCAGATCTTCTCATCATATAAATTAAGAAAGCAATGACAAGAATAGTTGGCAACATACCAGAAAGACTGGCAGCCTCTATCTCAGTCTTGTAAATAACAGGAATATAGTTAGCAGGTTCAGTATTCATATCCATTTGTGCATTTTCTAGATTTCTTTCAAATGAATCTACACTACCAATGTTAAACCAGATGATGTTCTAAAATTATATAATAAAAAAAACATTTTGAGATTAAAAAATATTACTACATAATAATTATAAGATTAATCCTAAAATATACTGCAACAATACTTACTGCTCCTTCTACAGTGTTTCCTGGTAGAAGTTTTACCCGTACCCATTTTTTATTGACTACTTCTAATCTTTCTACAACTCCCCTCTGTAAGTAACTACAAAAAAATTTAAACATAAACATGTTAATAATTTTAATTTTTTTTTATTGCTATACCCCAGTATATACCTTCTAAGATACTTACATGTACAAAAATTATTGATTTACCTGTGAACAAACTCTTTCCAGCTAATTTCCTTGTAGCCCATCTCCCACATTGTTACAGTTGCTAAGAAAGTAATAGCTGCAGCTGCTCCCAAAACATACCATTTATCTCTTTCATTATCACCAAATGGTTTACCGCCACTCCCGCTGAAAATAATTTAACGGGAATTTCACTCAATAAAAAACTAACCTATACCAATCAATTTTTTATTTTACGACTTCCACTATAAGAAAATATTAATTTACCCTCTTCCTGTTCCTCCAAAAAGTCCAAAAGACCATTGTTCGTAAGGCCTAGAGCTAGGACTAGGTCCGGTGCTTTTGCTTGGAGGTGGTTTTGGTGGATCTTTTATTGGTTCGGCTTTTCTATCTTTCCCTTTGACTTCCTTGCTTTCCTTTGGAGTCTCTTTGACTTCTTTTGCTCCACTACCGGGTTTGAAATACTTCTCGAATCCCTTCGGAGGCTTCTCGCAGAATAATCGCCATTCACTTAACACCGCTTTTTTCAAAGAAAATTTATTCTAAAATTATGACATTAGATTTCAACTAGTTATGAAATACCTATGATTTTTTATACCTGTGACACATTCACATTACACTGTTTAAAAGTCTTCCATACTAAATTTTCTAATCCTCTACAACTAGTTAAAAGCCGATGTGCCATCATAAAGTTTATTATATTTCTTGAAGTCTCCAAAAAGTCACCATCATATATATATATATACCTTCAAAAAATTTGTAACGTCTTAACCTAACATTTTATCTGCATTCAAGTTCGAGTCACATAGAAGTTGGAATTTCAATAATTGACATTTAAACAGTGGCAGTCCAGACTTTATTTTTTGAATTTTTTTTTGTTTATGACGCTGTTCGTCGTTTGAGGTATTAAAACTGATCACTATTAATCAACCATTAATTTAAGTCTGGTAAATCTTAAAACTAAATACTTATATACTACTAAACTTCTTCCAATGATGTCCTTTAGGTTGTTCTGACTATAACATGTACACAAACTCGCGCATTAATTTTTTGAAATTAACAATTTTTTAAACAAGAAAAAAAAAGTATTATATTATATATACATTTTTTTATCTGCAACTGGATAAAGTCTCGTGAGCATTAATTGATTTTTTTATGGAAGCTATTTTTATAGTTACATATTTAAAATTAAATACGAAATTAACGTAATAAAAGCTGCTAAAGCTGTTAATTGTTCTCGTAAAATTGTTTGTTTGTTTTAACTTATAAAATTCTTTTAAAATCCCAAAGAACCGCTCATGAAATTAGAATGCTCTTCTCTTTCTACAATACATTAACTTTGTTAGTAACACAACCAAATACTAACTGCATTATAAAAACGATTCCACTTTGAAACCAAAATTATTTTAAATAAATAAGTTATGTAATTATTTTATTGAAGATCCCAAAGAACCGCTAATGAAATTAGAATGCTCTTCTCTTTCTACAATACATTAACTTTGTTAGTAACACAACCAAATACTAACTGCATTATAAAAACGATTCCACTTTGAAACCAAAATTATTTTAAATAAATAAGTTATGTAATTATTTTATTGAAAATTAATTTAATTATTATTTTTTTGTTTTACACAAATATAAAAATTTTAAATGGCAGTGGCTGATAAGATTTGACATTGAATTATCTTTAGCGAAAATAAACGAAAATTGTCGATGCTATTCCTCATCAATCAACAAATCCCGGATGCCCGGATTGGTCCGGAAATGGTTAATTAGGGTTGTTCTCGTGTTTTCAGCATTTAGCTTAAGCTTACAGTTCTATATTTTGTTATGTAACTATTTGGTTATATTTTATGATTTCTTTTAACTACAACACACTTTTGTAATTTTAAAATTTTTTAGGAATTCTAAAATAGGGTGAGTAAGCTTATTTATTTATAGGTTAATATGGTTTTAAGAATTTTAGCTTTTTTCAACAATCAATCTCGGATGATTTTCATAAATAAAGTAAATATAATTAATCTAAAAAGTTCAGGATAATTTTTTAAAAAAAAATACTTATCTTGAATCACATTTTAGTTTTAGTTTATTTATATTGTGTTGGTATTTATTTTACATTTTAATTTGAAACATACCAATTTGTTTTTTATATCATTTAATAATTGACATGCTTTAACTTTAGGTAAGAATGGATACTTGATATTTTATTACTTATAAGAAATGTTGTTAACATCATTTTACTCCAAACTGTTAGTTAAAAATATAATTATACTGAATATAATATGTTAACAATAATCATTGTTTGTTTACAGCAAAATGGCAACCACCGAACAGTTTTCACTGAGATGGAACAATTTTTTTTCAAACATGATTTCAGGCTTCCACAGTCTTTTAGAGACTGCTGAAATGGTTGATGTGACATTAGCTGTAGATGGACATTTTTTGCAGGCACATAAATTAGTCCTTTCTATATGTAGCCCATATTTCAAACAAATGTTTAAAGATAACCCTTGTAAGCATCCTATTGTGATATTAAGAGATATTGGACATGAATATATGAAAGATATCTTGGAGTTTATGTATATGGGGGAAGTGAGTGTATTAAGGGAAAATTTAACTCAATTTCTAAGGATTGCTGAACTGCTTCAAGTGAAAGGATTAACCGGGGATGATTCAGTATGTTAAATTTTATATAATCAAAAATTTCACTGAAAATATTAAATTTCAATTATTTTCATTCCTAGTCATTTGTTTAGTAATTATTTATTAAAATTTCAGAGTGAGGATTCATCTTCTTTAAAAGGGACCAAAACAGAGGATGATGATGAGGATAAAAATAATATTTACAATCAGCTTATTGAAACAGACGTACAACTTCCTTCTTATCCTCAGTCTTCTGTTTCACCAGTTAATAATTCTACACCAATAAAACGAACAAAAAATTCTAATGGAAGTACAAATAGTAAACGCTATAAGGTAAGTTAAAATTTTATTTTGTCACGTCTTGTTTGTTTTTTAATAGTAAAAGTTAATTTTTTCACTAATAATGTACTATTGCACAATTTTGTACTGAACTTAAAAATAATCATCAACATTTTTTTGCAGCTAGAAAATAATCAATCCCCATCAAAATCCCAAAAGTCTGATTTTGAGCCAGTACAATCAAAAAATGATCTAAACTCAAGTAACAATACTAGTCAGTCCCAACTAACTAATAATAACTGTAATATACTCAACTCCCAGAAACATAGTACTGAATTAGATGAAATTAAAGAACCAATTAATTTAAAAACTATGTGGGATAACACATTAACCCCGACTTCTGCAACAGAATTTTTGAATTCATCAGATCAAGGTAGGTTTTTTGTTAACTTCATGCATGAATATAAAATGCTTCTTCTTGATTTTATAAAACTCAAAACAATGTTTTAATAGAATGACTATGAAAAATAATTTACAGTAAATGTGAACATTCTGCAGTTTTACTAGGTTGCTATATTTAAAATAAATGTGAGTAGTTTATGGAATCATTATTGTTCGGTTCTTAATATGAAGAGTGGCAATACTGCTTCTCATAGCCAGAAATTCACATGTATCTATTTAAAAAACAAGCAAATGGTTAGTGTTACAAATAAATCATCGCAATTGAGGACTATAGTATTAAAGCACAAATTTTTGTATACTTATGTATGATTTACTATAGCAAAAGTACCTATTTGTTTGTAAGCGTTAAATATTTGGTGAAAATTGATCCAATATATAGATCTTAACGATGTCTTTCAAGGGTTTTTGGACAATCAATGTTTACAAAAAGGCTGTGAGAAGGATATTTAAGTTGGTGTCAAAGGGAAAAATTAGCAGTTATAATTACGTAGACATTCAAGCAGTTATATTTAAACATTCAATCAGTTATATTTAGACATTCAATCAATTATATTGTTATGTATTTACTCGTTGGGTTCGGTAATTCTAAACTCTCAGTACAATAACTAAACAATTTTTATTCTAATATTCCTACACAATAAATTTTATTTTACAAATAACTTGGAAATTCACAATTGTATAACGCTTTATAATTACTTCAAATATTTGGCTTCAAACTAACTTAAACTTAAAAACGTCGATCTATGATTCTGTTTAAATACCTGCAAATCAATGTTCTCGAAAAATCGACACTATTCGACATTATTGGACCATATTTTCGAGAATCATCCAGTGTCTTCTATTACTTGCGGCTCATTATGTATTCACCCTAAATGTGGTTGATGCGCTGTCGCCTCAATGCAAGGTCGACAGAGATAGACCCAAAAAATCAGAAAAATATTTAGACATTCAAGTTTTCACTATTAAACGTATAATAACTTTGTTATTTATTTTATTCAAAAAGATACTAACTTACATAGAACTAAGAACTGCAACTTTTCAAAAAGCGTGTCCACAATCATTTCCTTTCTATAATCCCTTCCCCTTCTAATAGTCGCAGTGTGGGCCCGTCCGCGGCCCACATGATAGGTCTACCCTTTTTGCGACTATTTTCATTAAAAAAAAAAACATAGAAGGTATTCTTTTAAGTTACTTACCTATCGCAACAAGATTTTTAGTGTTATTTAAAGTGAAATCTTAATGTACATCGAAGTTAGTTTTTACAGTCCACAATCAGTTCATCAAATCGAAAAGAGAAAATACCAATAGAAATCTACCCATTGTCCAACATGGACCTAACAATTATTACACACAATTTAAAAAGCTATTGCTTTCAATAAGAGTTATTTATTTATTTGTATAATATTTGTTTAGGTGCTGCCGAGTGCAGCAATCAGTTTTGTTCTTTAAAAATATGATTAAAAATTGAATCGAAATAGCAGATTATCAGATCACACCCAACCTGACAACCACCTCTGTCGTTCTGTCCGCGACAGTCACAGCAAATAATCAGGTTACCATTTAGCAACCCATAGCTACATCTTGCATAATGTTATGTGTTTTTGGTTTTCTAAACCTTTAATCTAGTTTAGAGTGAGCTTTTTGACAATTAGGTTTAAAGAACAATATTATGGTGTAATTGGTGATTTTTAAGTGCTAAAATTAATATGCAAGTGTTAAGTTGATGTGTTACCTGTTGATGAGGCCACTTTTTGATCATCATCATCATCATCACTCAGCTATAGTAGTCCACTGCTGAACATAAGCCTCTCGTTTATTTTGCCACTCTGCTCTATCTTGAGCCATTTGTATCCAATTACCACAGATTCTTTTGATGTCATCGGTCCATCGTGTGGGGGGGCGCCCTCTACTACGATAAGCTTCGTGCCTCGGACGCCACTCCAATAGTTTTTTAGACCATCTTCCGTCAGTTCTTCTAGCTACGTGGCCAGCCCAGTTCCACTTTAAAGTTGTTATTTTTTCGATTACATCTATAACACCTGTTCTTTGGCGAATAATCTCATTTGGTATTCGGTCTCTGAGGGAGATACCCAGAATAGCCCTCTCCATCGCCCGTTGGGTGACATGCAGTTTCTTTGCTGACTTTTTTGTAAGCGTCAATGTTTCGGCTCCGTATGTGATCACTGGTAATATGCACTGATTGTATACTTTTCGTTTTAGACTGATGGGAATATCCGACTTGAAAACATACTTTAATCTTCCAAAGGAAGACTTTTTGATAGGTAAATAGAATCTCAAGCTATTACGTCACACGTACATCACCCTTTCTACCATTGTCAAGCTAAAACGTCATGTGCACGTTACCCATTTAAGCAGAACCAATATGGAGCAAAGCTTCTTCTGGCCTGTGTTGCAAAAAAGGTTTTTTTTTCTCTTTGGTAACTACCTCAATATTTTTGTGATTTTGTGAGGATTTTCTGGAAAGAAGTAGTAAATGTTGAATTTCAGTTTGGTGTCAAAATTATCCCCAAGATAATTGATAGAAGCTTTTGGGACTAAGATATGCTGTTGAAAGTTCAATGTTGGGGAAGTTGGTGAGGTCTGGCGATTAAATATTCCAAACTGTGATTTTGTTGGATCGCATTTTGATAAAAATGTTACTGTGTATTGTTTTTACTTTTGCAAATTGGATATTGTGTTGGTGTTTGTTACAGTAGGACGTCAAAATTAATGTTGTACCTGCAAAGCAAAATTGGAATATGCAACTTTAAAGGGGGACATGTTTTTTGATCTTTGTTAATCAGTTTACGATACATGTGGTATTTTCAGTTGTTAAAAAAGACATTGGCAAATTTAAATTTTAAACACACCATATCAATTTATAGGCCGGGTTAAAGGTCGCATTAAATCAAAAATAAAAGTTAGTTTTGACTGTTGCCATTGGTTGTTAACGAATTATTATTATTTTTTAATTTTTTTCACACGCCAAGTTCAAAAATACGCAGGTATTTGTGTTGGTCTTTAATTTATAATTTAAATATATTTGATATAAATTACAGAAGCATTTGATAGTGTGAAATGTTTATGAAATTAAAACATTTTGCAATTTACAAAGATAATAAATAATAAATATACTTCGTTCTGATAAACTTGGTGGTAAAGTGTATAATATGGATTAGGTTTTTAAAAAACAACGAGATACATAAAACTCATCTTTTCAATTAAAATTTTTGGGTTCATTTTGTTTTAAAACAAAGAAACTGGATAATCGCTCGTATTTATAGACTACCGATCATCATCAGGTATTGATAAAAATCTCTTAAATTTAGCAACCCTTTATCGGTGGGGACACTCCGTATGTGCCCGTCATTATACAGTGTGTACATAAATTAACGTAACTTGCTAATATTCTGTTAGGTCTAAAAAAAAATTTTGCATAAAAGTTTTTTCAAATAATTCAGGCCATCTGCAAAGTCGATTACAAGTATATAATGATGCACTGTTACTCCAAAATAACTTGTTGACATTTTTTAAATAGTACACCCTGTATATATTTTCAGTTTTTCATAATCTAATAAATTAAAAATACAACCGTCAAGACCGCATAATTCTAACCTTATTTATTCTACAGTTATTGAGAAAAATAATTTACGGGAACGTTTTTATTACCAAAATAATTAACATGAACAAATAACTTATTAATCTCATTTAATTAGATGTTCGAATTGTCTTCCTTCTTCTATTTGACTGTATCCAAGTCTATTATAAAAAGATATAGTATTACACAATTGCTGGTTTGTTATTTGACGGGCTGTTATCAGTATTCTATTTCTCAGTTTATCAGGATTATTAGGTTTTTCTTGTACATAATGTTTTTTGATATCCCCAGAAAAAATAGTCTTAAGGCAATAAATCAGGAGATCTGGTTGGCCACTCAATTGTGCCCATTCTTCCAATCCACCTGTCTTGAAAAATTTCATTTAAGTAATTTTGAACAGCAACAAGTGTGGTGATGCACCATCCTGCTGAAATCAAATGTCATTAAAATTGTTACCAACTGCATTTCTTATTGCAGAAACTATTTGATTTCTTAACAAATCTAAATACTTTCTTGTTCTTGTAGTGCCTATCCGTTCTGGATGTTGGCTATCATATTGGCTATTCGCACTTTATTGACTGCAGCTCGGAATAGCTGAGTTGTTGTCTGGTTGAACTTTAGTTTTTCAGCCACGATATTCGTCGTCTGCCTGGTCCTCTAATTCCATACACTTTGCCTTATAGAATATTTTGCAAAAATTTGTATCGGCTCTCATTATGCATTACATGACCTAGATATTGTAACTTTCGTGTCTTAACTGTATTGAGGACTTCTCTTTCCTTGCCCATCCTTCTCAGCACTTCTGCAGTGGTAACCCGGTCTATCCAAGGTATTTTTTGAATTCTCCGGTACACCCACATTTTAAATGCATTAAGTTTCTTGGAGAAAGCCTCTGTAAGCGTCCACAATTTGACTCCATAAAATAGTATTCAAAACACGTAACAACGAAGTAAACGTATTTTCGTGGTTAGCTGTATGTCGTGGCTTATGAAGACTTTTTTCATCTTGAGAAATGCGGTTCTTACCTTTTCAATGCGAGTTCTGATCTCAATAGAGTGGTTCCACTTATCATTAATGTTTGTGCCCAAGTATACGTAACTATTAATCCTTTCCAGGTGAGTTCCATCTGCTAATACTGTCGGCTGAAAGCTGTGATTCTGTCCAACAGAAGCTGCAACGTAGCAAGGCTGTCTGCGAAAATAACAGTGTCATCTGCATACCTTATGTTGTTGAACCTTCCCCATTCAGTAGTATTCCGGCCTCAATATCTTGCAGCGCCTCTAAAGATATATTCAGAGTATAAATTGAAGATTACCAGAGACAGTATGCATCCTTGACTTACACCTTTTAGTATTTTTATGTATTCTGTTCTGTCTATCCTGACACAAGACACCCAGTTCCAGTAGAGATTTCGGATGATCTTGATATCTTTTTCATCCAGGCCAGTTTTTTTCAAGTGTTCCATCATTTTGGTGTGTCGTACTCGGTCAAACGCTTTTGTGTAATCGATAAAACATGCATACACATCACAGTTGACATCCCTGCATCGCTGAAACAATACTTGGACTAAAAAAAGAGCTTACATGGTTCCTACGGCGCTTCTGAAGCCGAATTGGGACTGAGATATCTGTTCTTTATAAAGTTTAAATATTCGGTTGTGGATTATTTTCAAAAATATCTTTAACAGATGACTCATTAAGCTTATAGTACGAAATTCATTACATTTTCTAGCATTCGGTTTTTTGGTAATGACAATAAATTCAGATTTCGGCCATTTTACGGATATGTCATATATTTTATTAAATTAATTAAATAAATACTTGGTCCGTTCAAATTGCCTTTTACAAATAATGGTCCATTAGCAGTGGTGCCGATAATACATATCTGCCCAAACATTAACTTTTAAATGCATTTGTGATTTATGTTCCCTCATCCATCTAGGATTAGTATCACTCCATTATCTACAATTGTGGCGATTAACTGTACCCTTTAACATAAACGTATGTAAAGGGATTTTCTACAAAACTTCATAAAGTCCAAGGATTTTTTATCATTAGTTACGGTCTTTGGTCGGCCCGTTTCAGGGCGATTTTTAGTTGAACCCACTTCTTCAAAAAGTTTCACAATCCTCCAAACTGCAGTTTCGGTAAATTGGTTGCGGTATGGATATGTATCATTAAATAACTAAGCTACCTCATCATAAGTTCTTTTACGATCACCTTAACTTCTCATCATAAGAATCATTATTATTTCCTGTTCGGTAAACATACTTACATTTTGAAAGTAACCAATTACAAAAAACACCTTACACTAATGACAATGAGAAATAATGCATGACATTTAAAAACAATTAATGGTAAAAAACCTACTACTTTTTTGACATAAACATTTTTTTTTAAATTTTAGTTTCAAACCACTGTAACTTTGGAACTATTAAAGGTAGAGTTATGTCTTGACGGTTATATTTGTAATTTAATAGATTATGAAAAACTGAAAATATATGCAGGGTGTACTGTATAAAAAATTATGAATCATTTAAAAAAACTTTTATTTAACATTTTTTTGTACCCACTGTATAGATACTGTCCCGATGGGAATCGATTGGGCGTGGCTTGGGGAGTTCATACTTGTACATTGTTTACCCCAGAAAGGCGCTATGAAAAAAAAATCCCATAGAGTCAACTTGGTCTATAAAAGTGTGTAATTTTGTTCTGATAAACTTGCTGGCAAAGTGTATTATATGATTTAGGTAGTTCAGAAAACAACAAGGTACATAAATTTATTTTTTTTAATACAATTTTCGTATTCATTTAGCTTACCATAAGTTTAGTGGTTTTGACAGCTTCCCTTTGAGGTTGTTTACTGTAAACTGTCAATGTATATTAAACACAATCAAGAAGGAGCATTGCATTGCCGCACATGGCTTTAATATTAACACACCCTGTACATAGATTATATTTTTATTTTGTACATTGATTTAGCGTACTGCGTGCTAGGTTTACTGATTTTTTTTGCGCTAATTTGTTTTTTGGTTTATTATTGTGATTTGCGTGCTGTTTAATATTTTAATTCCAAGTTTTATTTTGCATGGTAAGTAGACAGCTTATGTTAGCATCCTTTTATATTAACAATTTAAATGTATTATAGAAAATACTAATACTTTTCTAGTTAAAAGTCCGACTCGTGAGAAGCGGATGAGAAGAAACAACTTAAGAAGACATTTGCCTAGCGAAATTGTGTCGCAAATTATTTTACACTTATCGCTCATCTTATTAATGAACATAACAAGATGCTTATCAAAAATAGTGTAAAACAAAATGGTAAAACTAAAAAGTAAATTCGTCACAAATAATTAGACCATAGAAGACTGTAAAAACATCCTCTACCCAAAAATGTTGATAATATTAACCCTTAATAACCTGAATTTTTATTTTTAGAAAAAAAATACAAAGTTTGGATAAAACTGGGTGTTACATATGTGTAACGCTAGGAGGATATAGGTATAGATAAAAAAATTTGTTGTGAAAAGCTACGTTACAATCAATACAAAAACCAAGATCACATTTTGAACACATTGTTCTTACATTAGAGCTAAATCCTTCACGTGTGTCGTTTTTACATACATACATAAAATCACGCCTTTTTCCCATAGGGGTAGGCAGAGACTACTTCCTTCCACTTCCGCTACGGTTCTTACACACATCTTTTGCTTTTTCTACTTTTATCAGTGCTCTCATACATGCTCGTCGGTTGTTGGTACTCTCTTGACCTGACCTTTCTTCAAAACAATGTTGATCTGATCGAGATATGTTCTCCGAGGACTACCTCTACCGACTTGTTCATTCACACTCGCCATATAAATTTGTTTCGTCAATCTTCCTTCATCCATCCTTTCTACGTGTCCAAACCATCTAAGCATTCCTTTATCTATCTTTGTAACCACATCTTCTTTTAAACCACAGCGTTTTCTTATTTCACTATTCTTTACCTTATCCAACCGAGTCACTCCGGCTTTACAATTCTCAGACTACTCATCTCCGCAGCATTAATCCTATGTTCATGCTTCTTCTGACAAACCCAACATTCACTACCATACATAAGTGTAGGAACCAACACACCTCCATGCACCGCCAGACGTGCCTTTTTTAACACTTTCTGGCTATTCATAAAGCTATACAGTGCCCCATTCATTTGTTTTCCTGCCAACACCCTTCGCTCAATGTCACTGTCATACTTTTCATCTCTAGTAAACTTTGAACCCAAGTACACACATTTATTTACTTGTTCCACTCTTTCTCCCTCAATCGAAACTCCACAGTTTGTTATGCTTTCTTCTCTTTCAAAAACCATTACTTTCGTTTTGCTCACATTTATTTTTATCCCTTTGATTTTCAGGGCATTATGCTTAACATTAACCATCGCCTGCAACTCCTCTTCAGATACCGCTAATATGAGTTGATCATCGGCGTAAAGAAGGCATTTGACGATCAAATCATTTATTTTTAATTCATACGCACTCTCTTTCAGATCTTTTAAACAATTGTCTATGTATAAGTTAAACAGCCATGGCGAAGCCACACATCCCTGTCTCACACCTTTTTCGATGTTAAACCAGTCCGTGCAAGCTTCGTTTATCCTGACACAAGCAGTGGAATCCTCGTAAAGTGATTTCAGTGCTCGTATTAAACTACCACTCACCCCATACATGTCGTTTTTAATAGTTTTTAAATTTCACCCCCTTCTCACCTCCTTTCGTAGGGGTGCTAACAAAAATGGGAATGTTACCATCAAACTCAGCGACCCCAAAAACTATAAATTCGGCACTAACATTAGCGTTTTTAATAGTTTTATATAGCATTCCCTTCCCTCCCCCCTTGTATGGGTGCTTACATTATTGGGAATATCATTTTTAAATTCATCGTCTTGAAAGACTTTGAATTCGACACTAATATCAGCCGTTTTTATATTTTATATTCCATCCCCTTTCCACCCCTTTCGTAGGGGTGCTAACACAAAAGTTTTTTTTTCACTAAAACCACCCCTGGTATGTATAAAACAACTTCTAAAAATTTTATTCCAAACGGTTTTACTCTGTTCGACGAAGTACTAGATAATACTGAGGAAGGGTCTACCTGCACTTTTGGCTTTGATACCGTATCTTGAAAGATATGTTACAATATCTCTTCGAAAATCTAGCTGTTGTACTGAATCATTTGCTTTGTTGTTAAGGTACCAAGCATTGTGAATGCTTATGTCATCCATGAAAAAAGACACTACCACCATTTTTTGGATCGCATGGCAGTTCGGTATCAAGCGACGTTTTGGTCCTTCAAATCCGTGCCGGGGCGAGGAACTTGGATAATTTTGTTTTCACCTCTAGAAAATCTTTCACGAATATACGGAGGTTTCGGATTATCGTTAGAAACTCGATAACCAGTATTCAACTGTACATTAAAAAGTACGAAAGTGAATTCCCTTATATTTTTAAACAAATTTCTTAGGGAACGAATTTTATTTTATAAGGGACTTCTTGTTTGGAAGTTAAGAGTCAATATTTTTATTTGTGAGCACGGGTAATTTTGCAACCAAATCTGTTCTTAATGACTTTATTTATTGTACATAATAAGAGAGGTACATAAGTAATCCAAACAAATTTCACTAAGTAACTAAGCTATTGAGCTGTAATTTATTTTTGTGTTTTTATGTTTACTAGCCCAAACCAATACCACAACAATTAAATTTTTTGAAAAGTAATTAGTTATCCTGGGTTATCATTGTAGTGGGTACCTACATTAAAATCGTATACTACCGATTGTGATTTCAAGTAGTGTATGTATACCTAATAGACCGCGAAAATGCCGTGACGTGTTTTAGATGTAGATGCAATAATAATGAATGTACACGCGTATTTTACTTCGGAAAAGAACAATGGAGGTCCGTTACTACCAGTTTTATCTATACGTAAACGTGTGTGTGATGCGATGGGTATTGGTGAAACAAAATTAACCTCAGTTTTAAAAAGTGTGAAAGATGGAAATAGTGAACAAAAAGTTAAAAAATATAAACCCCGTCGACATCGGAAGACTGTTGATTTTCCTGAAGCTTACAAATTCGAAATCCTCGACATTGTGTACAAAATGCGTAAAAAAAATGTCTCTTTAGATTTAATATTAAAAAGTGAAAGAAAAATATGTATTTGAAATTTCTAGAACGAATCTTTGGAGAATTTTGAAACCTATAAGGTTTAAGTTTAAAAAGGAAGACAACCGAAAGGCTTTGTGTGAAAAAGCTAGAGTCGTGCACAAAAGAATTGAATTTTTAAGAAATTATACTCACTGTAAACAAGAATGCTCTTCATTTGTTTATCTGGACGAAACTTGGATTTTTGCTAAATGTGGAACAAAAAGAATTTGGCAGGACGATAATATAAAGTCTATAAAACACACCGACGGTGAAGGAAAAAGGCATTATAATTGTGCATGGAGGTGGAAAGCATGGTTTTTTTGATGGGACGGATCTATTATTTTCATCAAAATCGGCCGATTATCATGACGATATGGATGCAGAGATGTTTGTTGAAATGGTTAAAAGAGAAATTATTACCATCGTTACATGAACCATCTGTCATTGTATTAGATAATGCTCCTTACCATTTGGAAATGTAAAATAAGCAACAAACTCCTGGACGGTACAGAAAATAAAAGAATGGTTAACGAACGAAAATATTTCATTTCCACAGTATTGCTTCAAGCCAGAATTATTATCGATAGCTAAAAGGCACGAAAGATAAAAAATTTACAAGTTACAAATTTACAAGTTATACTTAGTTATGGACATCGTGTGCTAAGACTTCTGTCTTATCATTGCCAATTTAATCTTCTTAAGTATATTTGCGGAATATGCAAAACATATCATGACAATCACATTGTATCTAATGTTTATAGTGATAAGGCTGTTTCGGAAACCTGGCAACGAGCACTTAATCCTGCCATTCCTAAAATTTGGGAAAAATGTGTCACAAAATGTGAAAATTTAATACAGAAATCGTGGGTTCGTGAAAACCGCATCGAAGCAGTTAATACTGTTATTATTTACAATCCGAATGAGGATAGCGACGACAGTGATTCCGATTATGATGACTGTAAATCTGATGCTTGATAATACCGTAGGTACTAACATTTAATAAATTTGTACCGATAATTTATTTTTGTTGCATTCCCTTTTAACATAATTAAATATGTGTCTTTTTCTAAGTAAAAAACTCATCGAGAGCTACATCAACGATTTCTGTACATAATAAAGCAAAAAATAAAAATAAAACCTCTTGACAAAAGCATAATAATGAACAAGAAATTTTCGGGTTGAAATCTTAGGGAAATTTACCAATGTGCCTCTCAACACGGTGCGCCCGTTAAGTCGATGCCATGGTGACTAATCCGAAACCGTTGTATATTGATGAAATGACTATCTATTCGCTAATAGTCACAGTTTTTAAAAAATAAAAAAAACTCTTTGTTGAAATTTGCGTTACATATATATGTAACACTAGGTTATTAAGGGTTAAGAAAGGCAACTTAAAATTGTCTCTTCCAGTACTGAACCTAGAAAAATTTTAAATTGTGTTCTTTTAGTACCAAAATTGTATATTTATTGGCTGTGAAAAGTGTGATAAAAATATTAATAGACTCGTTTGTTGTTTTAGCGGGATTATGCACCTTTTTACATTTTTAAATTTTTACCTTCTTTAACCGAGTTAAAAAGTTAATACATTATAAATTGGCGTTATAATTTACTGTGAATACAGATACTTACTTGGTAATCAATAGTTTGCTAATCTATATGATTTTTGTATCGGTATCGAATCCATGAGATGCATAAACCTGTTGGTTATAAAAATTATGTGATTGTCTCAGTTACTGCTATCCTTAATGTTGAGTTTGAGAATTTCCCTGTACGTAATAATAAAAAATATATTGTGGCGAGAAAAACGCATTGGACTTTATAATTGATTAAGTTTAAATATACAATTCCAAGTTTGACGAGAAATCTCTTTTAAAACAAAATAACCACTCACGTGTGGCTGTAGAGTGTTTTCTCATTGAACCTCCAATTGGGTCAATCTTCAGTGGAGGGACACGAAAAGAAGTTAGCTTATCAATATTGACGCGATAAATATTAAATAATGCAGAGTGTCATTATAATTAGAACTCTCAGGATGAATTTTATTTTAAAAAAAGGTTGTAAGTATACCAGCCACACGGTTTTATTGTAACTTTTTACAAGTTCAAAATTCCTCAATTACGGTTATATTTTTTCAAATTTAATTATTACAATCACTTACTAACTCTAACAGTGATCAGCAATGCAAATATTTTCATGTCAAAATAAACCTTAAGGTTAATAAATCCAAACTATAAATTTCTTCATACCAATTTGACGTGTGTTTCCCAATTAAGTTTTTAAGTTTGACTGTATTCAATACGTGTTTGTTGTTTTCTGTGTACAAGTTTGACAGTATAGGGAAAAATCACGTAGTGGGCGAAATCTATTATTGATTGTATAGTTGTGAACAACAAACTAACCTCCATTTGTTTATACGGGTAAGAAGAGAACTTAACATATTATTTTGAGCAATTTAAGCATTGAAAGTGTTATATTTGAACGATTTTTTGTGAAGAATTGGTATTAATAAACCACAAAATTCCAAAATGTAAAAGATTAAAAAGGTGATATGTAGATAAAATAGCGAAAAATATGCTCTGTTCCACAATGCTCTACATATGGCAACTCGATTATTATCTTTGCATAAATTTCCTTCAAATCCTAAGGCAGCCCAGAAATGGAAGATGATCTTAAAGATAGGAAAACCAATCTCAAAGTTTATGTTTGTTTGCAGCAAGCATTTTGTGAAAGATGATTTTTTCAGTGGTAGGTTTAATATTGTTGTCCACTGATCCAACATTTTATTTGTGATTATTCATAGTGACTTTAACAACACAGAGAAAGTGTTTGAAAGATGATTTTTTCATTGAGACCGTTAGTTCCACATAAAGCCTTAAAAACCTCTTCACCTTCCTTAATTGGTGGGACACATTCACCCACATAATACGATATGTCCGAAATTAATATTTCGACTTTCATAGGCATTGCAACAAGAATTCCAGGGACAACAGAACTGAAAAACTTCGAAAACAAACCAAAATTGATACCTGGACAAACCTGGTCTTTACTGGCATTTAACAATAATCCAGCGACAATAAAACTGAAACGTAGAAAACAAACCTTAAATCAAACAGTTTAACATAAAATTAACTCTTAGATAACTAAAAGTCCCTTCAACACACCTCGATCATTTTGTCATTGACAGCGCCATCTCGCGTTACGTGAATTTTCCCCATTCAAACTGTGTTTGTTGTTTTCTGTTTCCAAGTTTGACAGTATTCAATCTGTTTTAGTTGTTTTCTGTTTCCAAGTTTGACAGTATTCAATCTGTATTAGTTGTTTTCTGTTTCCAAGTTTGACAGTATTTAATCTGTGTTAGTTGTTTTCTGTTTCCAAGTTTGACAGTATTCAATCTGTGTTCGTTGTTTTCTGTTTTTAAGTTTGACAGTATTTAATATGTTTGTTGTTTTCTAATATCTGACAAACGATGATTAGTAGTTCAAATATTTTCATGTCATTATAAACCTTAAGGTTACTTATACTAAACTATAATTTGCTTCATATCAATTGAACGTTCTGTGTTTCCCAATAAAGTTACCAAGTTTGACAGGTATTCAATATGTGTTTGTTGTTTTCGAATATCTTCTTTAATAGTTGATGTTCAATTATTAGAACTCTCTGGGGGTTGGAGTCTCTTTTGGTGTTTGTTTTTTTCCACATTGACAACCTCCTAGCCATCACAGTTGACCCAATACTTTCGGTTATTATTTATTCTCCACCATTAAGGGTAGTAGTTAATCATGTGTAATATTTTAAATTAAATACAATTTAAAACTAACGCTGGTTACGTTGTTTTATTGCTCGAAACGTTACCTCGACAACGGAAGATTAAAGTAAGAGCCTTGCTAGCTTTTCTCTAACCGCTGTCTAGCCACGCAGTCATTAATGTAAGAAATTAAACGTTTAGGAAAACCCGAGAAAACGTCGAACAAGTACCAGTGCGAACAGTGTAAGAAAACATTTTCCCGACGAGATCATCTGAGGACACACGAGAAAAACATACACGGAGAATTCGCGGGGCCCTTCAAATGCGTCATTTGTTCGCAAATGTACAAAAATACGGAGAGCTTAAGGAAGCACATAGCGAAGTTTCACTTATCCACTATTAACGATACTATTCAGAGAATAGAGGTTAACGTATAAAAGATAATTTGTAATTGTCGAATGTTTTTCATTGAATGGATAGAAGGGACAAAATGTTATATTATTTGGACCAAGGCATTAGCCTTCTGTCAGTAATAACTCGTGTCGGAATTATCATTCCTTTGGTTTCTTGCACGACGTTGAGTCGGTTGACTAGAGATGAAATTTTAGGAACATTTTTATGTAAAACTAATGAATGTAGCATGCATACATATAGTCACCCTTTTTTCCCTTAAGGGTAGACAGAAACCCATTCCTTCCACTTGCTACGGTTTTTACACACTTTCTTCTTCTACTTTCATTAGCGTTCTGGTACTCTTTTAGCGCTCTCATTCATGTTGGTACTCTTTACTCACTTTATCCATTACAGTCACTTCGTCTATACTTCTCAGACTACTTATATCCGCAGCTTTGATCTTACTTTCATGTTTCTTCTGCCAAACTTAACATTCACTACCGTAGATAAGTGTACGGACCTCTTGACTAAGAAAGTCTCGTCCCTAATTCTATCACGAATTGCATATTAAGCTTGTTTGTATCCAGGATACTCTTTCTCCCGTCTGGTGCTAAATTTCTTGGTCGTTCCTCTGCTGCATATAAAGGACCACCTGAGAAATTCGTGTTAACTGCATGGTGACATTGCTGTCAGTTTTATTTTGAGGTTATTTATTTGTCAGAAGGATTGCAACGTTGCCCAAAGATTATTCGTTTTATTAATGTATCGCAACATTAGTATTTAATAATTACATAGGTCTACAAGGTTCTGTTTGGCGGTATCTATTAAATGTTTATCTACGATTTCTTTACTCATTAACCCTTATAACCCCAGCGTATTGTTGTAATCTGCAAAACTCCCAAGTGAAGTTTTTTAGATACCAATATCGTGTTTTGTACATTTGGAAACGAAAATTTCATTTTTTTTACTTTTCATTCATACTTGTCGACCTCAAAAAACCTTCAAGTAGAAATTAGCCAGTAAAAAATGTAAGCCTCAATGAGTTAATGTAAATGCTTTGTTGATATGTATTTCATTACTTGAATTGTACATAACCTCAAAATAACCATTAGACTTTTTTGGGTACATAACCTTAAATATCTCAAAATCCTGACGTGACAGCCCATTTTTTAGACTTGTGTTATTACTCTTCAACCTTCCATACAATGAAAGACATTTAGTAAAAGATTCGATAATAAATTGGAAACTACAAAAACGATATTTTGTATATTTTTTAAATTTCTCATGTAATTGAGTCTGAAGTTTTGATAAAAAATAAGCTTTATGAAATCGTAAATTTTGGACTGTTACCATATTTTGTTTAGTCTGTAGTTTATATTTAATTATGATATTGATATTTTTACTTAGATATTGCATGACAATTCTGTTATACCAAAGTTTTGTATTATTATAATAATTATGTTATTGTATTAATTGTTAATTTAAGGATATTTTCTTAATTTGTTTATCGGTATCGGTAGAATAATTTCGTTTTTATCCTTGACAAAAGTGACACAATAGAATAGTTCAGAATTAAGTTGCCATATGTTGCCAAAGCTTTTATTTATACGACGTGATACGTAAATTTTATTATTTTTATTATATTCTAAATTTGTTCTGGGAGATATCTGAAGATAACTTCGATTAGGAATGGATGTATTTGTTTTTTAATCGCAATAGTGTAAATCTGGAAGTATGGCGAAACTGAAATATTTTTATGTCGAAAAAATATTCTTTTTTTCGATATGCAGTAAGTCCCTGGACAAAACTTTTTTATTCTGGTGTAAATTAACGAATATTTGATAGATTGTTGCAAATATCATGCTAATATTTGAGAACGCCTGGAAGAGATTTCTCCCAAATTGTTTGTGTTTATAACGTTTTGATAGTCTGATAAAAGACATTTTACGAAAAGAATTTTTTTGTATAATCTTTTTTGCCATTATACTAATTGTAGATAAGAATTGTTTTGTGTTCAAACATTTTTACCAATCTTTTTAATAAATGTGAAGATAAAAATGTGCTTGCAGAATAGGTTTTTTTTTAATAAAACGATAAAAAAATAATCATCTTACCACATCCTTCAATTATTCCTCGAAAAACTGTTGTTCAGGACTCCAAAACATCACTAGAAATAATAATTTAACTATGTGTTAGTTCAAAAAGAGTTCATTAAGAAATAGTAAAAAAATTATCAAAAAAAAAATGTTATTTTGCAAAGTTTTTCGAATACTTAGATAATTTCTTGGAACTTCATGTTTGACCTAAAGTAAACTTTTCAATGTGATAAATCACTAGATCAAATTTTATCATAATTGTTCTTATAGTTCTTGCACAACAATTTTACACCCTAAAATTTGCTAAAAAAATTGTAAACTTTCAACATCATGCTGAGCCTTTAGATACCTACTTAAAAAAATTATGACTAAAATGTTCAAATTTTTTTGCTTATAAAACAAATAAATAACTGCAAATTTCAAAAAATTATAGTTCGTTTACTGGACCAATACCTTATCAGGAAGATTCAAAGCTTACATACACTGCTTTTTTAATAATTACATTTTTAATTGTAATTTTAACCTAACTCAGTTATTTAACTAAAGCACATTCTTATCGTTTATTGTTATTGTATAAAATTTTACTATTTTTATTTAAATTGCATTTGTCAGTTAATTAAAATAAAGTTATGGATAAATATTTACTATTTTTTTTTACTGTAGATGGAAAAAATTATTACAAAGTTCAAATGTTAGCGATAGCTTCCACAATTTATGAATACCGATCTTGCTAGTTGAGGGTCTTTGATAGTTCAAGGTGTCTTCAGCTACATACGGTTGACCCTTTATGTTGGAGCTATGTAGTTTTAATAGTAGTGTTAGACACTCATGGAAAGTAGCAGAATAATTTCTTTGAGAAACGAACATAAACGAAAAATAATGGAATACAGAAAAATGAAAAGACACATATATTTTGAAAAATTCCTAATTCTACTTGGCGCAAATCACAAATCCAAGAATTTCTACTTGAAGATTTGTATTTTGAAGAAAATGATTTCTTCGGCTGTTTTCCAATTAATCAGAAAAGAAGCGAAAAAAATTAATGTGACAATTTGGAAAAATGTAATTGAACACGTAATTGGGGTCAAAAATAAATAAATACATACATACATATAGGTACGCCTTTTTCCCACTTGCTTCCACTTCCGCTACGGTTCTTACACACGTCTTTTGCTTCCTCTACTTTCATCAGCGCTCTCATACATGCTCGTCGGTTGTTGGTACTCTTGACCTGGCCTTTCTTTAAAACAATGTTGATCTGATCGAGATATGTTCGCCGAGGTCGACCTCTACCGACTTCCGTCCATTTACACTCGCCTTATAAATTTGTTTGTTGTTTTTTCTCACTTTTTTTTACTTTATCCAACGAGTAACTTCGGCTATACTTCTCAGACTACTCATCTCCGCAGCATTATTCCTATTTTTATGCTTCTTCTGCCAAACCAAACATTCACTACCATACATAAGTGTAGGAACCAACACTTCTCTATGCACAGCCAGACGTGCCTTTTTTGACACTTTATGGCTGTTCATAAAGCTATGCCGTGCCACATTCATTTGTTTTCCTGCCAATACCCTTCGCTCAATGTCACTGTCATACTTTCTATCTCTCGTAAATTTTGAACCCAAGTACACAAACTCATTTACTTGTTTCACTCTTCTTTAATCAGAACTTTACAGTTTGTCATGCTTTCTTCTCTTTCAAAAACCATTACTTTTGTTTTGCTTACATCTATTTTTATCCTTTTGATTTTCAGGGTATCATGCATAACATTAACCATCGCCTGCAACTCCTCTTCAGATGACGCTAATATGACTTGATTATCGGCGTAAAGAAGGCATTTGACGATCAAATCATTCTTTTTAAATCCATACGTACTATCTTTCAAATCTTTTAAACAATCGTCTATGTATAAGTTAAACAGCCATGGCGAAGCCACACACCTTTTTTAATGTTAAACCAGTCCGTGTAAGCTCTGTTTATCCTGACACAAGCAGTGGAATCCTCGTAAAGTGATTCCAGTGCTCGTATTAAACTACCGCTTACCCCATACTTAGATAATGTCGACCACAATTCACTCCTCACCACTCTGTCATAGGCCTTTTCCAAGTCTAAAAGCGCAATAGACCTGACTTCTAGCTAAGAATTGGTCGACTATACTTTTTAATGAAAAGACCTTTTAATGAAAAGACCATACTGATCTTCTTCCTCTTATAAATCCTGCTTGCACATCACATGTTATCTTCTCAATTTCATTCGTCACTCTTTTAATCAATATCTTTGTATACAGTTTGCCGACTATGCTGAGTAAACTAATACCTCGGTAGTTCTTACAGTCCTGCTGCGAACCTTTTCCCTTGTAAAGCGGCACGATAACAGCCTTGCACCAGTCGTCTGGTATGCTACCACTTTTCCAATAAAGGTTAAAAAGGCGGTACAGCAGACTAGTTACCACGCTTTGTCCAGCCTTCAGAATTTCAACTGTTATCCTGTCGTACCCAGCAGGTTTACCCAATTTCATACACTGTTCAACACTTCCACAATTTCTGTCGTACTAATTTCACTTTTATTACAACTTTCACTCTTGTCTACAAATGACATACCTACCTATTTAATGATAAATAAAAATATTGTTCGAAAAACGCTATTTACAGATCTTATCTTTCTATTAGCTAATTAGTTTTACGGTCTGCAATTATTTTTACATTATTTGAGCAATTAGTAAATGTGAACCATGACACATGAATTGCTTTCTCGTTCGGGTTGAGGAACAGCAATTTTACGATATAGTCATTTTACATATGCTTAGCTCTGACCTTTGAAGTAAATTTTCTAACCGAATTCCGTGTCGACTATTCAGACCTTGCTAGTTGAGGATTCATGATAGTCCTAGGCTGCAAGCAGCTAGACCGTTTTGTGGTTGTTGTTGGTGGCATGGACTATGACTCTGTGTCTTGGTACAGATCTTGATGGTTGAAAATAGTCCTAAAAATTTTAACTGCATTTCGTAAGCTGAGGATCCCAGACAATCCTAGTTGTCTTCAGCTGCTTACGGTTAGACCCTTTGGTAGTTCCTATTGGTGGTAGCTAAGGCAGCGTTTGTCAAAAATGATAAGTGCTTAGCTCTGACCTTTGAAGTAAATTTTCTAACCGAATTCCGTGTCGACTATTCAGACCTTGCTAGTTGAGGATTTATGATAGTCCTAGGCTGCAAGCAGCTACACCGTTTTGTGGTTGTTGTTGGTGGCATGGACTATGACTCTGTGTCTTGGTACAGATCTTGATGGTTGAAGATAGTCCTAAAAATTTCAACTGCATTTCGTAAGCTGAGGATCCCAGACAATCCTAGTTGTCTTCAGCTGCTTACGGTTAGACCCTTTGGTAGTTCCTATTGGTGGTAGCTAAGGCAGCGTTTGTCAAAAATGATAAGTGCTTAGCTCTGACCTTTGAAGTAAATTTTCTAACCGAATTCCGTGTCGACTATTCAGACCTTGCTAGTTGAGGATTCATGATAGTTCTAGGCTGCAAGCAGCTAGACCGTTTTGTGGTTGTTGTTGGTGGCATGGACTATGAATCTGTGTCTTGGTACAGATCTTGATGGTTGAAGATAGTCCTAAAAATTTTAACTGCATTTCGTAAGCTGAGGATCCCAGACAATCCTAGTTGTCTTCAGCTGCTTACGGTTAGACCCTTTGGTAGTTCCTATTGGTGGTAGCTAAGGCAGCGTTTGTCAAAAATGATAAGTGCTTAGCTCTAACCTTTGAAGTAAATTTTCTAACCGAATTCCGTGTCGACTATTCAGACCTTGCTAGTTGAGGATTCATGATAGTCCTAGGCTGCAAGCAGCTAGACCGTTTCGTGGTTGTTGTTTGTGGCATGGACTATGACTCTGTGTCTTGGTACAGATCTTGATGGTTGAAGATAGTCCTAAAAATTTCAACTGCATTTCGTAAGCTGAGGATCCCAGACAATCCTAGTTGTCTTCAGCTGCTTACGGTTAGACCTTTTGGTAGTTCCTATTGGTGGTAGCTAAGGAAGCGTTTGTCAAAAATGATAAGTCTCTTCTTTAATCGTTGAAGGGCAGGAGAAGAATGTATGATAATTTTAAATTGTGAATTACGTATATCGCGCTCTTTACACGGATAAATTCTAAACTAAATTGACAACCCTGGCATACAATTTTCAATTTATTAAAAAATATCTTTTGCTTGACCAAGATTGATCCTATTTAAATCTTGGGGGGATATGATCGAAGAAGAACAGATTGAATTTTTTCGCGTACGTTCTAGCAAGATTTTTTGTAATTTTAATATAATATAACATAATAGTGGTGACGGTCCCAGTTATTAATAAACCTAAATACATAAAGGGAAAAATAAGGTAACTTTTTATTAAGTTAGTGTTTTTTCATTCTATTTCGATTTCTTTCAGACCTGATGTCGTTTCAGACCGACAACAAGGGTCACGTGTTCTGCCCCTATTGCTGTAGGAAATTCGTGAACCGCTACAATTTGAAGGTGCACGTCAGAGACAAGCACGAAGCAAGTTTTAAGGATTTGGAATGCCAAATTTGCGGCAAGACCATGAGAAATCAAAGTTGTTTGAGGGTTCACCTGTACCATCATCGTAAACAAAATTTGGACGCGGCTATTTGATTCATAATTAAGTACGTTCCGTGTTCAAAGCTGGGGAGAACGTTGAAGGACTCCGTCATTATGGTAATCTTTAATTGGAAATTGAAACTTTATTTCGACTACCAAAATTTCCCATTTTTTTTTTTTCGAAATTTACGTATTTTTTAAAAGAATATATTTTTATTAAAAATAACTTTCGAAAACACTGTTGAAACTTCGTACTTTCTTCTTGTGTTTTTTTTTCGTTTTTGCTTACTTGGAGCCCAAATGGAAATACAACTCGTCAAATTTTTACTAAATGTGAGAAAATTGTTTTATAATTGCAATTAATAAATAATTTCACATTTACATCTTTGGAACCCTGTAACTCGATTAAAGTAATGCTGTTATTTTTTCTTCAACTGGCTCCCAAGCTTTAGCTACTCCCGGAACAATTTACGTACTGGGTATTTGTAAATTCGCGAGGGTAGATTTTTTTGAAAAAAATAAATATGGAAATATTTACCAATTTTGGATTTTACAATCCATCGTCAGAGTAATGTATTGGGATTTTTTTTGAAAAACCCAAATTTAAACGAATTTTAAAAACGCCCTGTACGTATATTAGTTGACTAGTTTATTGAGGGTGGGTTGTAACTCAGTTAACCAATTGGAACAAATGCTAAAGCTCTCAGCGAAGTTCGGATCATTTTCTGTAGTAACATTCAAAATTGTGTTGGTAACATTGAATGTATACAGTGTGTCAACCGTCATGAAGTAAACTTATTTAAATTAATATTAAAAACACACTTTTTTTCACTTTTTGCTGTATTTACTCAAAACTACTTTGAGGTATTAAAGTTTTAGTTAATTTATAATATTGCATAAAGTGGCTTCTCCTTTTTTATTATTAGTTTTACTGTGCCTTTAGATAACCTTGGAAACCATTCAACAAGTTCTAAGAAGTCTTCGGGTCATTTTCTGTTTTAATTAGTTATCACATAAACCACCATTTTGTGTTGGTACCACTGAATGTATCTCATTAAAATAGAGTGTGTCACGTGTCCTGTAATAAACTTATTTAAATTGACATTAAAAAGGTACTTTTTCTTTATTTGTTACTGTTATTACTCATATCTACCAAGAGATATTAGTTTTTCTGTAAATTAAAAATATTCCTTACTCATTTCCGATGCGTGAAGTGACTTCTCTTATTTTTTTTATTATAAGTTCCACTGTGTCTTTGAATAACCTAAACCTAGATCAGAATTTCTGGTCACTCCCTTTCAATGAATGATTATTTCTTATTTTAAAATTTTGTCGAACCTTGGATCTAATTTTTATTCGACAAGTTCGTCTGTTAATTTTAATTCATGTTCTCTGTTTGAATATTTATTATTTTTTTTCAACTTATTCCTCACAATGTTCCCATATTTTTAGGTTAGCTCATAAATCCAAATTGCGAGATTTCTGAGACTGAAACATGAACGAAATTTTTTTTATAGTTTTATGGTCCGAACTTTGGTTAACCATCAAAATGTGATTGCAAGAATATTGACAGTTCACCAATTGGTTAACTTACATAATTCATACAACGATCCAACCAACGAAAACTAGTAATTAAAGAAAACCAGCGGTTAAACTATTATGTTACAACCCGCCGTTAATGGTAGGACAGCTGACAAACTAAACGTTTCTAGTACATTTACATTCGACAATTCAAATACATTTTCAATCGAGTGGATGAAAAAGAAACGTCTATTTTGACAGCTGTGTGTGAAGTTTTAATTGTTACTTGTTGCTCATTTTTTCTTTATTTTTTTTTGTTATGCGCAATGCTGCATTGTGTTTTAATGTTTAACGATGGTATAAATATTGTTAACCGTGATCGCGCCACATTCTACGTAGACTGTTCCAAAACTAAATCATCTCTCTTTTCAAAATTGAACATTTACGCATCGAATAATGTATTGTTTGTTAACTCGATTGTAAAAAGTTGGCTGTGATATTTAACTGAACATTCCAATAATGTTGTTGATGATAACAAGCAGGTGAAGTAAGGTGAAGTTTCACACTGTGTCATATAAAGAGACAGAAAAAATTTGAGGTTTTAAGGGAACTTACCATTTAAACACAATGTTCGACTCGGAGCATTCCATTTATACGAAGTATAATACAGGGCACTCCATAAACAGCACTGTGCCACATTAAGAGACACAGAACAAAACTGATTTTATAGAGGAGCTTTTCATCCCTAGCCCATGTCCATCCACTCCTGAATGTAGGCCTCTTCCAGTAGTTTCCATGTCCGTCTATCCTGGGCAGTTTGGGACCAGTTTCTCCCTGCTATCCTCCGAATGTCGTCCCGCCATCGTTTTGGGGGTCTTCCTGCGTTTCTCTTTGTAGCTCTCGGGCGCCAATGCATTATTTTGTTAGTCCACCTGGATGGGTTCTGCCTTGCAACATGACCCGTCTCCATTTTAGTTCGGCCACTCATAACATCCGTTACCCCTGATCTTAGAATATCATCATTTCTAATGCGATCTCTTAGACTGATTCCCAACATGGCGCGCTTCATGTCTCTCTGCGTTGTTCTGAGCCTTTCTGCACTTCTCTTTGTTAGTGTTATAGTCACCAGTCCGTATGATGTTATGACGGGTATAATGCAAGTCTCATAGACTTTCCGCTTAAGGTTGATCGGAGTGCTTTGGGATTTTATAATGTAGGCTAGCCTACCGAATGCTGCCCAGCTAGGTCTCCATTTATATACAGTGTGACATTCCATTAACTACACTGTATCACACTACAAGACACAGAAAAAACGTTAGTTTAAGCGTGTAAATGCGTCAGTGTTACCAACAATAGCGAAAAATTAATGTTTTATTTGGAAACTCTTCATAAACAGATTTGTTTGTATATAATTTATCTGATAACACCACAATATTGTTCCTAAATAATTGTCAAAAATCTTATTCTTAAGTACAAAAAGAAAATCAAAAACTCTCAGAAAACGAAATAGTCAAGACGTCAACATCGATTAAAAATGGGGTTTAACATGTGGGTAGACAATAACTCTGCTATAATATTAACGGAATTAAATTGTGTTCCACTTGGACGGCACAGGGTGACAGTGTCGAAGTGCTAAATGGAACACAATTTAATTCCTTAAATAAGCTTACTCTTACATCAATATTTAATAGCAATATAGCTCGACACCATCACCCTGTGTCTTCTAAATGGAAATTACTCAAATTTATTGCATTGACGTAACCTATCAGAGTGCAATTCTATCTAACCGTCAACGCCACCGTGACCGCTTGGCGAAACGTCTGTACTCGAAGTTCTAGGACGCGAACTATTCATATATAAGATGTTGACTCACCTTCTAGCCTGCTTGATCATAAATTCCTTGTCCTTGTATATTAGCGGTATAGTCATTGTACGCTGTTTTACGTTTGGAATATGGCGAAATTATTGTACAGTGTTGTTCACTATAAATTACTCACCACTTATTATTGCCTAGAGTGAAAAAAAGTTGTGTGGTGATGACTGGAAAGTGCAGCTTGCAGATTTCAGGGAATTCAAAAAGTTATTTTTTTTTTATGTGAAGCATCTAATGTCGCGGATGAGTGTTAAAGCGGCTATTGGCTTGGCGACCGTCAGTCTTCCGTCCGACCAATTTTTTTTTTTTTTTAAATTTATAAGTACAAAATTTTTCCTATTTTATCGAATAAAAGGGTTTTTTTATATTTGCATAGAGAAACAGAATTATTTTTGAAATTTTTTTATCGAACTAAGGGGTTAATTTAAATTGTTTATTATTAAAAGTAAGTTATAAAAAATGTTAACAAAAAAAAATTATTATTTTAAACATCCATGTATTTTTAAAACAGCTGCATTAGTTTTTTTTTAATTTCTCTCGATATTTACTCATTTGATTTTTACTAAGTACATGTGAAAAAGTTCAAATTCTCCTTCTCTTATAAGGTCGAAAGTTTGGCTTCATACTGACATTAAGTTGTTTTTACACACTTTAAATTTGCTTGACTCGTATCTATCTATGTAACGGATCCTGGCCAGGATCAGTTATATTTAAAAAAAAAAGGGTTTTATATCGATTAAAAATGACTGATAACCCCCATGAATTCAATTTAAATAAGTTTGACGCTTGAAAAACTCGCCAACAGATGTCGCTAACGCATATCACTAATTTAAATCCTATTAGTTTTAATACCTCCTTGCGTTTTTTATACGCTTTTTATTAGCTTGACTTGTAATTTTTTCAAAGATCTTGGCCAGGATCTTCAGGATATTAAAACAAAAACCCGAACTAAAAAATGAAAAATAAATAATAGTTTAAGAAAACTAAAATAACACGCTTTTTAAGAAAACTAAACTAAAAAATAATAATAATTAATAAAAAATAATTTTACAATCAAGAGCGTGGGGTGCGCTATATCAATTAATATATTTGATGATAAACAGATATCGGTAAAAGTACAAGCTCACGTTAGGGCGTCAAGTGATTTTTCTGAAAATCACTAAATTAAACTTCACAAAAAATTCAGATGTACTATTTAATTTAATACTTTTAAAACTTCAAAACGAGCAACGTATTTTGGCTTCAAAGCTGTTCCTCTTTTTCTTCCAGAAATAATTAAAAACGAGAAATATAAATACAGGCTAATTACAAAAAACATTTTGTTAACATTCCCTGGAAAAAAAATATTAAAATTAAAAAGACAAAATAGAAAATTGAATCGGATCCAAAAAACCGAGATGGCGAAAAAAAACAAAAAAATGAAGAGTAGAAATCCACAACGTCTGGACAGCTAAAAATCCAATGGCTGAGCGACGAAAACTAAAATGCTTGAGCTACCATAAATCCAAGAGGCCTGGAAGAGAACAGACCAACGTCTGCACCACTAAAATGGCCCAAAAGTATGTCTAAAAATGGTGAAAATCCGGCGAAATGTCAGTGCCAAGCCAAAGCATCAGGTAAAAACAGATCGGAAGCAAAAACCAAAAAGCAGTGACAACCGAACAAAAAAAGTCGTGGACAGCCAACCAACTAAAAAAGAAAAACGTACAGCATAAATTTGCAAATAATAACATAAGATCACTGTTATCCTTGGAAAAATAATTTAACAAATTAAATAAATATAACAATGATCGACTTGATTGTTGGACTAAGACTTGCTTGACAAATGCGCACCTTTTAAACTAAATTGTATTAGCCGCTGTCGCTTAAAACACAACCAGTGGCGGCCTCGGAACCAAAATAATATCGCTAAATTAAGAGGCCCGACTGTAATGGTTTTCTATCACAATTTTAATAAAAAATATCCATTTTATTTTGTATCCCCCTGTACGTTACTGTACTTTTGATAGCATTTTAACAAAATTCAGTTGGTACCACACTTTTTTTAGACAGTAATAACGATGATATGGGTGGGTAATTTATAGTGAATAACCCTGTACAGTTTTTAATGATGCACGGTTAAACCTGTTTTTGTTTTTGTATTTATTATTTTGATGTAAGGTGCAAGTTTATGATTTATACATTTGTTTGCAACAAATACGTACGTACACGTGGCGAGTCAGTACCGAAGTATATTTTTTTAGTTAAATCAGTCGTACCGAATCGCCCTGTACTTTTTTTTACATACATTCCAAAGCTAAGCTACTTTACAAACATTGAATGATATTATTTATTTAGTATTTTGTTGATCGACATTATGAAGATTATTTTAAATAATTTTAACTCGTTTATATGGTGAAGATTTTGGCGGGTTTGTATCACGCTCTCCTTTTTTTTTCAGTTGAAAATAATTTGCACCATGTTTGATCTAAAATTTTTATTTCAGATTTAACGTTTACCACTACATTGTCAGTTTACTTTTTGGTATGTAACTAACTTTCAACATTTTTATTCTGTGTTTTGTGGCACGATTTACAGCATTCCTGGTGAATAGTTATAAAATAACAATTTAGTTTGGTAAAAGTGGTCGTCGAAAGATTCCTTTTAGTGTGGCAAGACATTTTATATTTTGATGTGACAAAAATGTGTCCAGACCCGTCAAAATCTTGTGGGGGATTGTATTTTATAAATAAGATGCAGTAACTATTTTATAACGTAACTGTCTTGCCTGTTACTGTGTGATGTATTTGTTTCTAATCTAATAAAACGTACAGCTACATATTTTTATAAGAATTAAATAGCTCAATTTACCAACTTTAAAATACAGTTTTTGTTAGTGAAAGTTATTAATGTAAACATTTAAAAAATTAAAATGAGTAGTAGTACCAGGATTCTTTTTACCATTCGGTTTCAACAGTTTATATAAAAAATAGTTATTTATGTGCCAAAGTAATGAATGTGTTGTATTGTTTTTCGTATAAAATTCGTGATTTCTAGTGGAATAAATCCAACGTGGCCGTAGTTGCAAATTCCCGCAGCTCCGGAGGAGTGTTATTGATGTCCATATCGCTATCATTATCCATGTTTGATAATTATGAATACTAATATTCACACCCCACGGTCTTAATCACACGTTAAATCTAGCTGATTTCGTGAGTAACTAATTTAAAAACAGCAAATGATAGTTATTGTCGCAGGCGTCTATGCTTTTATGGATTTACGAAAATGACCCGATGGCCGCTCTCGCACCGTGCCCGATCATGGTGACAACAGCGGACGAAAAATACTTGCCTTCAAAAATAGTCGATTTTTCGTTCGGAAAACCTGAAGGAATGTACCGTTATGGCCCATCTTTGAACTTGGTCTTGTCCTTCGGGCAAAACTTCTACCCTGTAAGTTTTAGTGGCCTACCGCCTCTCTGTCTCAAGATATCGTGCCCACAAGATTTTCCAACACACAGACACACACACACACACACACACACACACACACACACACACACACACACTCACTCACTCACTCACTCAGTCTACACACAGACAAAATTTGAAACAACCGTCGCGCTGAAAATGGTACCATTCGACGCGTGGGGCCATGAAACGTGCAGTGCACATGGTTTTGGCGATTTTGATTTTTGTGGGTAAACCAATACTTTTCTTTTTTTACCCTTTGGTTCGGAAAAGTAAAAAGTAAGCAAACTTATAATGAGAGCTTCCTGATAAAAATATAACAGGCTACTCACCTGTGTATCTTCCTTGGAGAGTTTTGCTTGCGCTGGCGGCACTGACATAATAATGTTTTTTGTTTTACACGTAGCTATGAACTCTTAATCTAGTAATTTTCGTTATTAAAACTTTTAGTCATTGCAAATGTTACTTTTTGTTACAATATTGCCAAGTGGATACCATTGCTATTTGCAAAAATTTATTTCGAAGTAATAACCCTTCGGAAAAGTTGTAAGACAATTAATTGGTCTATAGACACATTTTATTTTTTATTTAAATATTGGAATATTACAATTAAGTTATATTTGTTGTATGCATGCTCTAAAATGTGCTCTAAGTTCGAGTAGTGAAATTGATAAAAATACTCATTTTTTTTAACAAAAATTTATAGCTATACATACGAGTACGAAGGTACCCATATTTTGTTGTGATTATGAATCACGATACATATCCTAATAAATTAAAAATATTTTATCATAAAAATTGTATCAGTATTTTTTTATCACTGTCAATTTGTTAAAGGAAGTGGAGATGAGGAATGCTGTGGTTTTGTTATGATAGCAGGATCGAAGTAATTTGTACTGTTGTCAGATTTATTACACTTGCTGCAAATAACATTCCCTACATAAAAAAGCATATTTTTTGTAGCATGCGATGGTTAATATTATGCATGATGCCCTAAAATTAAAGGGGTAAAATTAAATGTAAGCAAGACGATGGTTTTTTAAAGAGAAGAAAGCATGACAAACTGCGAGGTGCTGATAGAAGGAGAAAGAGTGAACATGTGAATGAGTTTATGAGAGACGGAATGTATGACTGGGACATTAAGTGAAGGGTTTTGGCAGGGAAACAAATGAATGGGACTCTGTATAACTTTATGAGCAGCCAAAAAAGGCACGACTGGCTGCACATGAGGAGTGCTCTACATCTTGAAAAAAGGCCAGGCCAAGAGTACCAACATCCGACGAGCATATATGAGAGCGCTGATAAAAGTAGAAGAAGGGAAACATATTTGTAAAAACCGTAGCAAGCGGAAGGAAGTGTTCTCTATCTACCCCTATGGAAAAAAACATGACTATATGTATGTATTTATTCTGATCATTTTTTCTGCTGCTTTAACACTTCAAATATTAGATAAAGTACACGACGAACACGGATTATCCAGTGGTTAAAAATAAAGAAACCGTGATTTATAATGTGATACCCTCTTTATGTTTACTCTACTAAGAGCTATGGAGATGCTTCGGTGTCGGCAGTGATAACAGTTTGCTAACTTCTAACAGTCTTCAGTTGAGTCCCAACTGTTTTATGAGCTTCCTTTTTGTCGAAATATTTTTTCTTCCATAGTTTCTTATCCATATGAGCTTGGTGTTATCCTCTGCACTACTATAGGTACCAGACACTTTCCAATTAGAGCAAAGGTATTAAAGACTGCAAATCTCATTTTGCATTGGAATTTTCGCGAAGAAATTAAAATAAATTATGTGTGCAGATTTCAGATTGACTGTAAAAAATCCGGGTGTTTGTATCTGTAATTTGGGGCGTGTTGCAACAGTTTAAAGATATGGCAACGTTGCTCACAGATACCCTGCGTGTTCTTAACGTCTGTAGAACTTTAACTTTATTATTTTTTTGGTGTATTTTGTCAGTGATTGGACAAAATGTTTTTCGATCTAAATAGAATGGAGGGGTTTCCCAGTATATTCTCACCGAATAGAACGCCCGTCACCGAAGACGTTTTAGGGGTAGGATTTATTATAGCCGGAGTTATTTTGGGCATCTCCTTTTACGCTTCTATTCCTACTAGACACCAAACGAAGGTAAGCAGATATTTGTTTTTTTGGACAATTATAAGACATTCTTCATTCTTCATTACAGAATATTCATAGGTTCATCAGAGTTACCGTTACCATCATCATAGGAACACTGCTATTATGTAAGTTATACGTCTCTCTAATACGTTTATCTTTTTCGTCAACGACTCATTTAAATATACTTTAAAATCGTTCAATAGAAAATCTTGTCAAATTGCCTGCACAAGTGAGTAAAAGTGAGATAAGAGAACGCTGTGGTGTCAAAGAAAATACGGTAACAAAGATACAAAAGTTACAAAAGGCAACTTGTTAGGATTTTAGCTTATACATGACGGTTGAGAAAGGCATGAAGAAACACCAGACAAAAAAATGAAATTGAACAGAGTGATGTGGCTTAAGCCTAGTCCACACTAGTGGATTTTGGTCTCTGAGACGAGTCTCAGGTTGTCTACGTAGACGTGTCTATAGACCAATCCCCCCGTCTACGGGCACGTTGCGAGATAAAAAATCTCGGTCAAAAGTCTCCCGATCGGAATGGGAGACCGCAAGCAACGTTAGAGATGTTACGCGTGTGGACGTCACTCGAGACACGTGCCCCAGTCTGTCTTCAGCTGCCGAGTGGTGAGGTTCGGCTGGTTACTATTATTTTATAAAGTTTAAGCAGGAACTCATTTCACACGAAACAATTTCCTTGATGGTGGACTGCGAAGATGAGACTGAGAAGTTTACATCGTAGTGTCGACGATAGACGAGACAAAGAACAGTGTCTCTAGACCGGTGTTTCTCAACGTGGGGCCCACGCCCCATAGGGGGGCAATTTGATTGGTAAGGGGGGCAGTTTAAAAATGGACTCGGCGCGAGTTGAACCCTTTCGCTCCGGACCATTTAAATGCAATGTTAGATTTCGGTGCCAAATTTAACGTAAAAAGCAAATTTTTAAATAATTGCGGTAAATAATTATTGGGTATCAGGTTACCATTTAAAAATTTTATTTAAATAAAAGAAGCGATGGTATTGCTTTGTGAGGAAACAGAAATCAAATACCCAAATTCAACAAAATGTGCAAGAAAACTATTGCTACCGTTTTCATCTTCATTTTTAGCTGATTGTAGATTTAATTCTGTAAATGATTTACTGGTAAAAAAAAAAGAAATCGGCTGGATATAACACAACGTGGAGACTTGACACTGCAGCTAACTAAATTGGAACCTAATATAAAATCTCTGTGCAGCAAGCATCGAGCGCTAGGATCTCACTAAATTAAAATAATAAATTAAAATAGAAAAATCTTTATTAAAATTATTTGGAATTTGAATTTTAGTTTTTCATTATGTTTTGAAAATTTAGTTACTGTGTTTCGTTAACAATTTCATAGTGATTTCTTCGTAAAACCTATCATCAAAGTTATGTATGTTACATAGTGGGGGCATAAGAATTATAGAAAGGCTAAGGTGGGGCATGGCTCAAAAAAGGTTGGAAGACACTGGTCTAGACGGTTTATAGACCGTGTCTTGAGACCGTCGACAAATCGCGCAATATGGTCTACTAGTGTGTATTAGGATTTACACACTATATATATATATATATATATATATATATATATATATAGTGTGTAAATCACACAATCGCACAAAATTGTCTAACTTAAGGTTTGCCGATGATACAACCTTGATAGCTCCCAGAGAGAAATTCTGGAACTCCTGGTAAGACTTAAATATGTCAGTGCTCTTTACGGCCTAAACATAAATTATAATAAAACCAAAATTATATGATCATTGATAGAGAACATAACAACTATCCTGAAACTCGGACTATTGGACACTGTGAAGTTTTTTTTTTTTTTAAGAAAATAGTCGCAAAAAGGGTAGACCTATCGTGTAGGCCGCGGACGGCCCGCACTGCGACTTTTAGAAGAGGAAGGGATTATATATAGAAAGAAAATGATTGTGGACACGCTTTTTAAAAAGTTGCAGGTCATAGTTCTCTGGAAAAACTGATTTTGGAAGCTTATTCCATTCCGTAGCAGCCCTGTAAAAGAAGGATTCTTGATGAAGATTGGTCCTTGCAGTGTCAATCTTGAGAGTAATTGGGTGAGACTGATCAGCGTGCCGAGTTCTTCGGCCGAATGTGGCCAATGGTGGTACAAGAGTTTTTATTTCTCTGGAGCATCTGCCATGGAAATATCTGTAGAGCAATGACTGGTCTGCAACTCTTCTATGTTCTAGAGGGTGAAGGGTATCTGTGAGAGTTGAGCTGTTTATTAAGCGAATGGCTCCTTTCTGAATGGAATCTAGAAGACGGAGAGAATGCCTTAGTGCTGAACCCCAAATGTGCGAGCAATACTCCAGTAGAGGTCGGATTTGAGCCTTGTACGTCGTCAACATTTGATCAGGAGTAAAAAACTTTCTGGCTTTCCACAGAAAACCTAGCCTCTGGCTTGTCGACTTTGCGATGTTAGCAACATGGTCATACCAAGACATATTATTGGACACCGTGACTCCCAAAACCGAGATGGAGGGACATTTCCGGACATTGTGATGGGATGATTTGAGGAATTCACTTTCTCGGAAAACGTGGCACTTTGTGTTTTTTGGGCGTTGAACTGAACAAGATTGTTGGTTCCTCACTCGACGATTGCTTTAAGATCTCTATTGATGGAATCAACCTGTTGTCAACAGTTTCGTCTATCTTGGAGCCCTAATAGAAAATACCGGGGGATGTGATGGCGAAATAAGACGGCATATTCAGCTAGTTATGTCAGCAATGACACAGTTAAATAAAGTATGGAGGGATCGTCGCAAAACAAACTAAAATCAATCTAGTGGGTACCTTGGTCTTTTCGGTCTTTCTATATGCTTCAGAATCTTGGATTGTCAAAGAAGTAGATCGTCGTCGGATTGATGCATTTAAGATGTGGGCGTGGCGACGAATGTTGAGAGTGTTCTGGACCGCACATAGAACAAATGCTTACAAAACATTTGTCCAGTATCGTGTATTCTCGAATTCTTACATTTTTCGGACACATCAGTCGGAGTGAGCATATGGAAAGGCTTATTGTACAGTGAAAATTTGAAGGAAACAGAAGGCGTGACCCATCACCAAATCGATGAGCATATGGAAAGACTTATTGTACAGTGAAAATTTGAAGGAAACAGAATGCGTGACCCATCACCAAATCGATGGGTGGATGTTACCAAAACATTATTAGATGCTACTCTCCCACAAGCGGCTCACATGTCATTTAATCGAGATAAATGGCGAAATGCAATCAAGAGAGCCATCCAAAACATCGAACCTCGTTAATATGGGTCACAACACATCTGCAAAGATGTTATGATTAGGAAGAAGAATAAGAACCTAAAGGTTCACTGACCGTATGCTGCCCCAGACGATTTTTTTGAACAAAGTCTTTCCACTTATCTAATTTTCCGCGTTTGCATCAGTACACTTCGAGTCATTTATTAAAATTTTAACTGTTCTAGGAAACTTGAATTCGAACCAATCTATAGCACATTTCACGAATATACGGTGGTTTCGGATTATCGTTAGAAACTTGATAACCAGTATTCAACTGCACATTTAAGAAGTACGAAAGTAAATTCCCCTAATATTTTTAAACAAATTTTGTAGGAAACGAATTTTATTTTATGAGGGACTTTTTGTTTGTTTGATAGCACGGTTAATTTTGCAACCAAATCTGTACGTAAGTAATCCAAACAAATTTCGCCAAGTCACTAAGCTATTAGGCTCTAATTTGGCTTCATTATTCATTTTTGTTAGATTTTTCTTAGATTTCTAGTAAAGTAATTAGTAATCCTGGGTAATCATTGTAGTGAGTACCGACATTAAAATCTTATAGTACCGATTTTAAAAAAATTATACTCACTGTAAACAAGAATACTCTTCATTTGTTTATCTGGACGAAACTTGGATTTTTGCAAAAGGTGGAACAAAAAAAATTTGGCAGGACGATAACATAAAGTCTATAAAACACACCGACGGTGAAGGAAAAAGGCATATTATTGTGCATGGAGGTGGAAAGCATGGTTTTGTTGATGGGACGGATCTATTATTTTCATCAAAATCGGCCGATTATCATGACGATATGGATGCAGAGATGTTTGTTGAAATGGTTAAAAGAGAAATTATTACCATCGTTACATGAACCATCTTTCATTGCATTAGATAATTCTCCTTACCATTTGGAAATGTAAAATAAGCAACAAACTCCTGGACGGTACAGAAAATAAAAGAATGGTTAACGAACGAAAATATTTCATCTCCACAGTATTGCTTCAAGCCGGAATTATTATCGATAGCTAAAAGGCACGTAAGAGAAAAAATTTACAGAATGGTTCAAGTTATACTCAGTCAGGCATCGTGTGCTAAGACTTCCGCCTTATCAATGTCAATTTAATCATAAAAACTTATGACAATCACATTGTATCTAATGGTTTCAGTGATGAGGCTGTTTTGGAAACCTGGCAACGAGCACTTAATACTGCCACTCCTGAAATTTGGGGAAAATGTGAAAATTTAATAGAGGAATGGTGGGTTCGTGAAAACCGCATCGAAGCAGTTAATCCTGTTATCATTTACAATCCGAATGAGGATAGCGACGACAGTGATTCCGATTACGATGACTATAAATCTGATGCTTGATAATACCGTAAGTACTACATGATTAAACATATTTATTAAATTTGTACCGGTAATTTATTTTTGTTGCATTCCCTTTTAACATAATTAAATATGTGCCTATTTCTAACTAAAAAGCTCATCGAGAGCTACATCAACGATTTCTGTTCACAATAAAGCAAAAGCAAAAAAAAACGTCCCAACAAAAGCATAATAATAAACAAAAAATTTTCGTGTTTAAATTTTAGGGGAATTTACTAATGTACCGCTCAACACAGTGCGCCCGTTAAGTCGATGCCTTGGTGACGATATCGTCGTATATTGGTGAAATGAGCTATACTAGCACTTTGTATTTTCAGTAAACAATTTCGGTCTGGAATGGGAGGTGGGGTACGTGGAGTCGAGTATGCCCTACAAAGCGGGTACCGGAGAAGAAATAAACGGAACTATTACCCTTAAAGTAGCACTCAGAGGTATAAACGTCACCCTAAAAGCTACACCGTCAGCAAATAGCCGACTGCGTCACGAGGAAATCAACTATAACGAGCATTTTGACTGGACCTGGGATCAAGGACGATTCGGATTCGGTCCTATGGGTTGGTTTTCGATCATTTACGTGTAGTGAATGTTAAAATAATTGGTTGTATTTTATTTTTCAGCCGGGCATTTACACCAAGATTTCAGGAAGGCGCAATACAGAGGTCTTCCTATTCCGATTCTCTGGGTCGTGGAATATTTCATTATTGACGGTGAAGGTCACAGAAACGGGCGATATTACAGAACTGCTGGGTGGTATACGCACATATTAATATGGGCCGCTTTTCCCTGTTGGTTATTATCTATCATTCTACTTAAGAGTGGTGAGTACATTCCCCATTTTTAATAGGAATCTTCCAATCGGGCACAGGACATAATATCGGTTTAGTTTTACGTCTATTTTAATTTTGGGTTGGCACACAAGGGATGTGTTTAGGGTTAATTGTAACAAATAATGACTCTAATAGGGCTAATTGTAACAAATAATGACTCTAATAGGGCTAATTGTAACAAATAATGACTCTCATAGGGCAATTGTTCATGAGTATCCAAAACTAACTGACCACTCTATCATATCTGTAAATGTCTGTGATGCAAATATCACGGTAGGAAATATATTTAAGCAAATTAGGAAAATTAATGTAGGTACCTATCATAGCACTGAGATATTGTCATGTAACTGGAACTTCAGTTCAGTTAATGTTGATGTGGTACTGGATGATATGACAAAGAATTGTCTAAATATTGTAGATTAGTTAGCACCAGAACATACTGTGTAAATAAAAGAAAACCAAGTTTTATACTATATGACAGTGAATTAAAAATAAACGCAAAACAGGTAACCCGAATATAGATGGGGATTTTCCAATTTTAAAACCATTGCAATTGTCAAATGGCTGTGAAATGGCTTTTTGGAGACCTATTGAGGTAAATGATGAATCAATCTAAAGAATTACTTAATATTGACGATATTCACATTAATAATGAAATTCCTGATAATAATGTAATTCAAAGTAATAATAATATCCAAATTAATTATGAAATACATCTTAATACATACATATAGACACTTACTGGCTGTTCATAAATCTATGCAGTGCCCCATTCATTTGTTTTCCTGCCAACGCCCTTAGCTCAATGTCACTGTTATACTTTCCATTTCTCGTAAACTTTGAATCCAAGTGCACAAATACATTTACTTGTTCCACTCTTTCTCCCTCAATCGTAACTTCACAGTTTGTCATGCTTTCTTCTCTTTCAAAAATCATTACTTTCGTTTTGCTTACATTTATTTTATCCCTTTGATTTTTAGGGCATCATGCATAACATTAACCATCGCCTGCAACTCCTCTTTAGATGACGCTAATATGACTTGATCAACGGCGTAAAAAAGGCATTTGACGATCAAATCATTCATTTTCAATCCATACGCACTCTCTTTCAAATCTTTTAAACAATCGTCTATGTATAAGTTGAACAGCCATGGCGAAGCCACACATCCCTGTCTCACACCTTTTTCGATGTTAAACCAGTCCGTGCAAGCTCCGTTTATCCTGACACAAGCAGTGGAATCCTCGTAAAGTGATTTCAGTGCTCGTATTAAACTACCGCTCACCCCATACATAGACAATGTCGACCACAATTTACTGCTCACCACTCTGTTATAGGCCTTTTCCAAATCTATAAAAGCGCAATAGACCTTCCGACTTCTAGCCAAGAATTTTTCGACTATACCTCGTAATAAAAAGACCTGAACAGAAAATTGATGAAAATAAGCATAATGCTAAAGAAATGTGTAAATATTTAAAAACTATTATAAATCCATTTAAAAATTATAATTTTGAGAGGATAGCATTCAAATTACTTTTTTACATATCGTCGGCCTAATAAGTAAACCTCGGTAACTCCACTTTTTGGTAAAATTGCTGCCATCTTGTGGTTTCGTGTGGTTCTGTCAAATTATATAGACTGATTTTATCAGGTTATGATCTTCTTCTTTAGGTGCCCTGTCCTCCTCGGACGTTGGCAATCATCAGCGCTATCTGAACCTTGTCTACAGCTCGTCGGAACAATGTGGTAGTGCTCACTCCATACCATTGTCTTAAGTTTTTTAGCCAGGATATCTTTCTTCTACCCGGGCCTCTTCGTCCTTCGATCTTCCCTTCTATAATAAGCTTTAAAAGTCGATACTTGTCATTTCTTAAGATGTGACCAAAATACTCCAGTTTGCGCTTTTTTAGTGTAAACAGAACTTCCGGCTGCTTGTCGAGGCGTTGAAGTACCTCGGTGTTACGCACTCTTTCTACCCAGGAGATTCTTAATAGCCTTCTGTACGTCCACATTTCAAAGGCCTCCAATGTTTTGCACATCGCATCTGTCAAAGTCCAAGCTTCCATTCCATAAAACAGTATGCTAAACACATAACAGCGAAGCACTCGGACGCGCAGAGGCAAGCTTAAATTTCTGCTGCAAAGTACTTTACGCATTTTCAGGAACGAAGCACGAGCTTGTTCTATTCTGGCACGAATCTCCTGCATGCTGTCCCACTTCTCATTTAGTTGACACCCAAGATATTTAAAAGTTTCTACTCGCTCAATTCGTTGACCGTTAATTGTCAGGTGTCCGTCCACGTTGTTTGATTTGCTAACTGCTAGCCACTTTGTCTTTCTCACGTTCAGGCTAAGTCCGGCCTCTGAGCTTGCAGCCGTCACGCGGCTTACCAGCTCATGCAGTCCTTCCAGTGAGTCGGCAACAAGAACCGTGTCATCCGCATACCTCAGATTGTTGATATTAATCCCATTGACAGATATCCCCTCGTCACATTCATCCAACGCCTCTTGAAATATCCTGTCGGAATACAAATTAAATAACAGTGGTGATAAAATGCATCCTTGACGAACGCCTCTCAGGATTTTGATCTCGTCGGACGCGGTGTTATCGATTCTTATTCGAGCACTTTGGTTCCAGTAAATGTTGGCTATTATTCTAAGGTCTCGTTGTTCCAGTCCTATTTCTTTAAGAATGTTGATCAGTTTTTCGTGCTTTACTTTATCAAAGGCTTTTTCGTAATCGATGAAACATGCGTAAACGGTCACCGACATGTCCCGGCACCTTTGGATAAGAACCTGTATGCTAAATAGTGCCTCCCTTGTTCCAAAGCCATTGCGAAAACCAAACTGAGAGTCCCCCATCATTGTCTCGCACTTCGCATATATTCTTTTGTGTATTATTTTCAAGAAGAGTTTAAGCACATGGCTCATCAGGCTAATAAGACGATAATCACCGCAGTTCTTGGCCTTCGCGTTTTTGGGGAGCGGGACAAAAGTAGATTTTAACCAATCAGAAGGTATACTGCCGTTTCGGTAAATAAGATTGAATAGCTTTACCAGCGTGTTCAGTGATTCTTCGTTTTGCAGTATTTTTAGAACTTCTATATAGACGTCATCAGGACCACTAGCTTTCCCATTTTTTGAAATTGACAGCGCATACTGAACTTCTGCCTTCGTTATGTCCAAGCCTTGGCCTTGATTAAAGAATTCTTTCTGAAGTTCTGGCCGGGTATCGTGAAATAGGTGCTCGATGTAGTCGCACCATTCCGTCAGTTTTTCTGAAGTATCCAGTATCAGCCTGCCCTGTGCGTTCTGTAAAGTCGTCGCGTTTCTATTTCTGCAGATACCTACTGCCTCTTTTATCTTCTTGTGCATGTTGAAGGTATCGTGTTTTGTTTCCATTGCTTCTATCTCTTGGCATTGCTCGTAAAACCATTTCTCCTTTGCTTCTCTTATCTTGTTTATGATTATGCGGTTTTGCGCCCGGTATTCGTTGCTCTTGCCTTTGAGTGTCCGTTATGATGTAAAAGTAAAAATAAAAAAACTCGTAACTCCCGTTTGACATTCAACAGAATACAGTTTTTTGAGATTATCTCGTCTTCTTCTTCAAATGCCATATCAGGTCCCCCTGACGTTGGCATGACCATGTTGCTTACATCGCAAAGTCAGCAAGCCATAGGTTTTTTACTCCTGATCAACTGTTGATGACGTACAAGGCTCAAATCAGACCTCTACTGGAGTATTGATCGCACATATGGGGTTCAGAACCAAGGCATTCTCTTCGTCATCTAGATTCCATTCAAAAGAGGGCCATTCGGTTGATAAACAGCTCAACTATCACAGATACCCTTCACCCACTAGAACATAGAAGAAGAGTTGCAGACCAGACATTACTCTACAGATAAATCAGTTTTTTCAGAGAACTACGACTTGCAACTGTTCAAAAAGCGGGTCCATAATAATCTCCTTTTTATAATACCTCCCCACACGATATGTCTACCCTTTTTGTGTCTATTTTCAGTAAAAAAAATTAAATTAACTTGGGCAAGTCTTTCTCGATTCTGCGCCAATCGGAATAGTTCCTTTGTGCTGTGTATACCGGTTCATTTACGGATGTTCCTCAGCCAGGAAGCCTGCTTTCTTCCTACTCATGATCAGTTGTAGTATTCTGTATCGCTCTTCTATGAAGACATGTCCAAGATATGAGATTTTCCTGCACTTAACTGTATTTAGTAGCATACGTATTGCGTTGGTCTTGTTTAGTACCATTTCGTTGGTCTGCATAGCTGTCCAGGGTATTCTCAGCATTCGCCGGTGTAACCACATCTCGAACGCTTCTAAACGATTAACTGTAGCGGCTTTAATTGTTCAGATCTCTGCCCGTACAGCAACACTGACCATATGTAGGTATTTACCATTCTACGCCGTAATTTTAGGTTCAGATTATCATCGCACAATGGTGGTTTCATATTTTTTAAATGTTGTTCGAGCGTCTTTATTCTACACCTTATTTCTCTAACTGCTTTTACACAGTTCAGTAGATGTTGCAGGTCTTCTAGTTTGTCACTTAGGATGACAGTTTAGTCGGCATATCGTATAGTATTTATATATTTTCCATTGATTTGTACTCCTATTTCTTGTTATTGAGTAGCCCTTCAAGGTGTAGCTCATAAGGTTTATTGGTCCATACTCACTGCATCGTTTTGCTTGTTGTTTTTTTGGTTTATCTCGTAACTAAGTAAAATGGACTTACGAGGTATACTCATTAGGTCGACGAAATGAATATGTTTTTTGTTATTTTTAGTGATTCGCTATGGAGGATATTTTCTTGGATTTTGCGGTCTGTGTCAGCTATTCGCGAATCTGTTGTATTTGCTTATTCGTAATCCCTTACCAATAGTAATACCATTTGAAAAAGGAACGCTGACAACCAAATTTGGATTTAATTTTTGGTGCACCTTTGTAATGGGTAAGATAATGCATTAAAAATGTTCAACTTTTTTAAATTTTCTGCAAAGATGAAGAGGAAAGCCTCAATATCACTTATAACGTACTACCTAATAGAACAATTATTATGTGATAATGATTTTTAAATACGAAGGATATGGTTTGACTTCAGGGCATTTTCCCCTCCTATAATAATTATTTTATTGTCGTCAAAAAACAAGTGCAGAATGTTATCAATGATACTGATGGAGAGAGGGGTTTTGATATCCTTGCTCAACCATGGGGATTTTTATGTCTCCATAGGTTTAGCTGGTTCACAGTGTAGAGAGTCTTTTATTCTTTGCACTTTTCTTATTTTATATTTTTGATCACTCGCAATAAAACAACTTATTTTTATTAATTTTTTTAATGTAACAAAAACGTAACATCGAAAAACAGAAAAATTCCAAGTCAAATATTAAGACTAAAGTATGTATTTTATTTCTTAAGTATCAAGACAACTTAACATTCACCTTCGAGAGTAAAACATCAACGACTTTTTTTTTTCACTGTACGCCATCTATTGATAGACCCCATCGTCATTCAAGAAAGTCTATACGGTTGACTCACTATTATTTTGCAGACAACGCCCACACACTATAAGTAATAAAAAAGAAAACAGATAATAATAGAACCTCATAATTCCACTTTTGTGCCCCAAAACTATGTTAGTTAGTGCCCTGAAAACCAGAGGGCGATAGTAGGTACTTTACATGATTTCACAAGAACTTTGTCATAGCAGTCGCTGGCGAGCTGTCATGTAAAGTACCTACTTCCGCCCCTTGATTTTCGGGGTACTAACATAGTTTTGAGGACACAAAAACTGGAGATTCTATGCGGATATCTGTATTCTTTGGTAATAATAATAATAATGACATTTTTTTTAGGAATAATGTGCACTCTGATGGCCTTAGTCATAGTGTTTATGGATTATAAATACGATCAACAACTTTATGACTTCTTCGGGGTAAATCCTCTTAACAGTTACGATGAAGTCGTTTATCTATGTAAGTACTTTAAAGTAAAGTACAAACAAAAAGTGCAACAGAAGTAGCTTGGCGGGCGATTTGCCTCTAAAATAACAAATATTTGGCTGAATTTACTTCACATTCGTAAACTTCTTCCTCCGATTGTACTTGAGACTCACGATTACCGAAAATTTCGTCGTCGCCGATCGGATCGTTATTCGAATGTTTTCGTTGTGCGCAGATTTGTGTGTTCTTCGCTCGCCAAGCTACTTCTGTTGCACTTTACGTTTAACACTATTCATTTTCTTCTTATTCCGTCTTAGTCGAACTGCCAGTTCATTCGTTTTGGCTCATTTTAAGGGTTCCATTTAGTTGTCAGTTCTAGCCCTTTCATTTATCTGCGACTTAACATTATTTTGTGTGAACGATGCAAACCTCATCCCAATATTTTTGACAAACTTCCATTACAGGAAAAATAGTAATGCACAAGGCGCGTGCGTACACACACAGGAATACTTTAAAATTGCAGCAGTGGAAAACTGAACATGCGTGATCTTGTACATAGTTATGTGAACGAAATAAATAAGGACTTGACCAGGATGGAGATCCAAAAACCTAGTGGAATTTAATGCAAATAAAACTCAAGCATGCCTATTCTCTAGACAAGCCAATCTCACAATGACTAATTTTATTATGTCAAGAGTACCAACAACCGACGAGCATGTATGAGAGCACTGATGAAAGTAGAGAAAGCAAAAGATGTGTGTACGAACCGTAGCGGAAGTGGAAGGAAGTGGTCTCTGCCTACCACTACGGGAAAAAGGCGTGACTTTATGTATGTATGTATGTATTATGTCAGGCTTACCCATACCGATGAAGTCATCAATCTCGATGCTTGGTACTACTATTAGCAAAAAAAATCTTGGGAAAACCACGTGAGGTCTGTTGCTAAAAATACCTCTCAAAAGCTTGTTTTTGTGTTTCGAGGTAAGAGCTATTTATCTTCCCATTAGCTGCTTATGATCTATAAGGACCTGTTTTGAAAAACCGCTCCCGTATATGGAGTGCACCTCCTAAACATACAATTAAGCTTTTGGATTCCGTCCAAAAACGAGCAATTTATCTTGTCGGTGATGTTTCTCTGACAAACTTCCTTACTTCTCTGAAACACCGCAGAAAGGCTGACGATCTGTCTCTTTTACAGATATTTTGATGGCCGATGCTCTTCAGAAACACCCTCGGTCGTTCCACCGTTGGTAGTTCCTTCGAGATTGACCCGACTGGTTTAATCTTCGCACCCTTTTACAGATACCCTGAAGACTTGCCGAACATATGTCTTCCAGGGCTCTTTCTTTCAACAAACTGCCAAGTTTTCGAACTCATTGCAAGCGGAAGTTTTTCCCGACAGGAACACTATAAGTCCTACCTATTTTTCCATGGTTCCCACGATGTTCTCCTTTTCGTGGAAACCAGAAGATTTAAAATAAAGGGTATAAAAAGATACATAGCTGCATAGAGGCTGTGTTGAACATATCTCGAACAGATCAACATTGTTTTGAAGAAAGGCAAGGTCAAGAGTACCAACAACCGAAGAGCATGTATCAGGGCCCTGATGAAATTAGAGGAAGCAAAAGATGTGTGTAAGAACTGTAGCGGAAGTGGAAGGAAGTGGTCTCTGTCTATTCCTAAGGGAAAAAGGCGTGACTATATGTATGTATGTAGATAGTTGAATGTGTATTATGGAATCGCTTCATATTGTGGTAAAATTATTTAAGACAGATATTAAGTTATAGAGATAGTAATAGCAGTATAGTTTATTTAGATGAGACGTGGTTCGACACTCAAGGCGTGTCTATATGTATGTATGTATGTATAAAAAAATGCATAGTGTCATACAGATTTAAGGCTGTGTTGGTTCCTACACTTATGTACGGTAATGAATGTTGGATTTGGCAGAAGAAGCATGAAAATAGGATTATTGCTGCGGAGATGACTAGTCTGACAATTGTATAGCCGGAGTGACTCGGTTGGATAAAGTGAAGAACAGTGATATAAGGTCAGCGCTGTAGTTATAAAGATAGATAAGGAAATGCTTAGATGCTTTGATCAAATAGAAAGTATGGATGAATTGACGAAACAAATTTATAAGGCGGGTGTGAATGGGCAAGTCGCTAAAGGTCGATATCGGCGAACATCGATATCGATCAGATCAACATTGTTTTGAAGAAAGGCCAGCTGTCAAAGTACCAACAACCGACGAGCATGTATGAGAGCACTGATGAAAGTAGAGGAAGCAAAAGATGTGTGTAAGAACCGTAGCGGAAGTGGAAAGAAGTGGTTTTTGCCTATCCCTACGGGAAAAAGGCGTGACTATATGTATGTATGTATAAAAAAATGCATAGTGTCATACAGATTTAACGTTAAAAAAAATATGATCAATTAAGCAAGATTTTAAACAAAATTAATCCGTTGTTTTTAAATCTGACATACCGTTACGGTTATGTTGATGTAATTCAAATTTTATTGCAGCGAAAGAGGAGCGGCTACTTTTAAGATCTAAAAGCGTCAAAAAAAACGCCGACATTCCTTTGGTTGAATTAGAAGCTGCGTCCAACGAACCTGACGAAAATATTGACTATATTCCCGTATATTTAAAAAGAAAAACGATTGTGGTGGCTCCTAGCGTTAATAGAAACGCTAAACCAAACAGGCACAGACATCCAATGCCCACACCCGGTACTAGCAAATTGTGAAAAACGAACGGTTTGTTCACTGTTGAAGAATTTTGTTTATACAATAATATTCACTTGCTTATTGTAATTTTTTGTCTATACATATAAGTGTCTACAAGTGATTTCAAAATAAATCCATTTTTTCAAGATCATATGTTTATTCATTCGCTACCAAAACATAAACACGCATTTTTTAATTTTTTTGTCTGTATGTTCGTTTGTCCGGGCACATCTCTGAAATTACCGAACGGATTTTAATGCTATTTTCACGGGTAGAGCTTTACTAGAGCTTTACTAGAAGCAAGATGTGGCTTTATTTTATCTTAATCAAGTGTTAGAAAAATAAGCTATACTTATTTAAATGTATTTCTAGCCTGAGAAGTTAGGTTAGTCCTATAGACGTCACAACACGAACGAACAAGAACGTTCAAAAGAAGAAAAAAAAACAAAACAAACTCGGTTAGATTTTATTTAGCGTTATAGTTTATTTCCTAAAAAAAATCAATAGATGGCGCTGATTATTTTTAGAACGCGCTATAGAAATTTTAACAACAATATTTTAAGTTTAAAAGATGTGTGTAAGAACCGTAGCAAGTGGAAAGATGTGGGCTCTGCCTAATCCTACGGGAAAAAGGCGTGACTATATGTATGCATGTAAATTTTCTTCAAATCCTAATCCAGCTTAAAAATGAAAGATTATCTTTAAGATAGGAAAACCAATCACAAAGTTTGTTTGCAGCAAGCACTTTGTGAAAGAGGATTTTTTCAGAGATAAGTTTGATATTGTTGTCCAATGATTAATCATTTTATTTGTGTAGTTACTTCAATAACACAGAGTTTAAAACATGATTTCTATGATTTTTTCATTGAGATCGTCAGTTCTTCATAAAATGATGTGACCAGCATTAAAAACCTCTTCACCTTCCTTAATTGGTGGGACACATCACGTAGTGGGCGAAATATATTATTGATTGTATAGTTGTGAACAACAAACTAACCTCCATTTGTTTATACGGGTAAAAAGAGAACTTAACATATTATTTTGAGCAATTTAAGCATTGAAAGTGTTATATTTGAACGATTTTTTGTGAAGAATTGGTATTAATAAACCACAAAATTCCAAAATATAAAGGATTAAAAAGGTGATATGTAGATAAAATAGCGAAAAATATGCTCTGTTCCACAATGCTCTACATATGGCAATTCGATTATTATCTTTGCATAAATTTCCTTCAAATCCTAAGGCAGCCCAGAAATGGAAGATGATCTTAAAGATAGGAAAACCAATCTCAAAGTTTATGTTTGTTTGCAGCAAGCATTTTGTGAAAGATGATTTTTTCAGTGGTAGGTTTAATATTGTTGTCCACTGATCCAACATTTTATAAGTGATTATTCATAGTGACTTTAACAACACAGAGAAAGTGTTTGAAAGATGATTTTTTCATTGAGACCGTTAGTTCCACATAAAATGATGTGGCCAGCCTTAAAAACCTCTTCACCTTCCTTAATTGGTGGGACACATTCACCCACATAATACAATATGTCCGAAATTAATATTTCGACTTTCATAGGCATTGCAACAGGAATTCCAGGGACAACAGAACTGAAAAACTTCGAAACAAACCAAAATTGATACCTGGACAAACCTGGTCTTTACTGGCATTTAACAAGAATCCAGCGACAATAAAACTAAAACGTCGAAAACAAACCTTAAATCCAGCTTTAATCCAATAGTTTAATGTAAAAAATCAACTTAAATTTCTGAGATAACTAAAATCCCTACAACAAAAACTTTGGTGTTGCAAGTGATCAAATGACAGAATATTTGTTGTTTACCCGATATTTTGTCATTGACAGCGCCATCTCGCGTTATGTGAGGGAAAAAATCACGGAGTGCGTGACATCTATTATTGATCGTATGAACTTTTCGAGGAGTGAACAACAAACTAATCTCCATTTGTTTATATGGGTAAAAAGTGAACTTTATATATTATTTTGAGCAATTTAAGCATTGAAAGTGTTGTATTTGAACGATATTTTGTAAAGAATTGGTGTTAATAAACCCCTAAATCCAAAAATGCAAAGGCGTAAAAAAGGTGATATAAAGATAAAATCGCGAAAAATATGCTTTGTTCCACAATGCTCTACATATGATTATAACTTTGCATAAATTGTTTAAAATATTTGAAAGAGAGAGCGTATGGATTGAAAAAGAATTATTTGATCGTCAAATGCCTTCTTTACGCCGATGATCAAGTCATATTAGCGTCATCTAAAGGGGAGTTATAGGCGATGGTTAATGTTTTGCATGATGCTCTGAAAATCAAAGGGATGAAAGTAAATGTAAGCAAAACGAAAGTAATGGTTTTTGAAGGAGAAGAAAGCATGACAAACTGTGAAGTTTCGATTGAGGGAGAAAGAGTGGAACAAGTAAATGAATTTGTGTACTTGGGTTCAAAGTTTACGAGAGATGGAAAGTATAACAGTGACATTGAGCAAAGGGTGTTGGCAGTAAAACAAATGAATGAGGCACTGTATAGCTTTATGAACAGCCAGAAAGTGTCAAAAAAGGCACGTCTGGCTGTGCATAAGGTGTGTTGGTTCGTACACTTATGTATGGTAGTGAATGTTGGGTTTGGCAAAAGAAGCATGAAAATGGGATTATTGCTGCGGAGATGAGTTGTCTGAGAAATATAGCCGGAGTGACTCGGTTGGATAAAGTAAAAAATAGTGAGATAAGAGAACGCTGTGGTGTAAAAGAAGATGTGGTTACAAAGATAGATAAAGGAATGCTAAGATAGTTTGAAAACGTAGAAAGGATGGATGAAGGAAGATTGACGAAACAAAACATATGTTTTTTGACAGAATGACTGCGCGGGAAAATGAAGGTTAAAATGTCAATATGCTGTGAAAATGTGGTATATAAAGGTTGCGCTGGTAGACGTGAGATTAGATCTGAGCTTAGTTTTGAATGAAGTGGAGTATGTCAAAGGATTACGCAATAATTAAGGCCAAATATGTTTCGATGATGTGCATGTGGGTTTATTTTGCCACCTCAAGTTGGCTTTTCAAACTACTTTGCTGTGCAGGAGGAGCCAGCAGTTTGTAGTCTGTACTCCTTGTTGAGATGAGACAGATACAGCTAGGAGGGTGGTGCCCTCTCTTGCTAGCTCGTCTGCCTTTCAGTTGCCTGGTATGTCCCTGTGTCCGGGTACCCAGACAATGTGAACTCTAAACTTAGTTGCTAGCTCATTTAGGGCGGCTCGGCATTGCACCGCTACCCTAGAGATCAAGTAGACTGAGTTCAGTAATTTGATAGCAGCCTGGCTGTCGCAAAGAATGGATGCCTAAGTGAGGGGTCTTCTGAGAAGACACCGCAACCTACTCTCCCCTCTAGTTTAGAGCCGTCCGTATAAAATACTGCTTCCTGAGGTTTAACTAGATTCTCGGCCCAATCTTCTCTGGATGGGATTTAGTTAGTATGTGAATTTATTAAAAAAATTATTGATAAATTCAAATCTTTTAACTGCTTCAATATTCGATAAAAAAATGATTACAGTATAAAATCACAACAAAGTATTATAACTAGTTCACAAAAAACCAATCACTCTCCACATTTATATCACTACAGTTTTTTAGGTTATATTGAGTAAATTATTTAGTTTCAATAACCACCTAAGTCACCCAAAATATTAAATTTTTTAACTCAGCACACTTCACTCCGTTTACAACTGCTAAATTCATATCATACACCTTTGCTACGTTAGCGCCATTCTGGTCGGTCTTTGAACTGTCATTTACAGTTCACTAGTGGACACTTTTTCAACTTGTTTCCCATATGAGATGGTTCTCCTTACCCCTACCCTCCACACTGTAACGTAAGCATAGACACTTTTAGCAGCGCTGTAATAATTTTGACATATAAATAAGTTGGTAAAACTCAATTATCCCCAGATTTTCGTGGTAAACTGATACCATAAAAGAAATTCGATATTTCGTCAGTTCAAAGATTGTCACTCGTAGAGCAAATCGAACGATTTAAATGTCAAATTCTTCTCCCATGTGAGAGAACTTGAATTATCTTTCAAAAATAACTTTGTCAAAAGATTTTCATATCGTATTTGGGATTTGAAACAAATTTTTAGCGATTAATCAGAAGTCAAATAGAAACAGCATTTCCATACATCTAGATGAAATCAAATAAAGACGCGACTGGTATAGAAAGTACGTTGGAATCGTTTTTTAAACGAGGTAAAATCAATTTAAATCAAGAAAACAGAAATGTCTACGATTTAGCGTTAGATTTCATCAATCGTTTTCATCACTTACTAAATATCAAACTCAACGAATTATGTAACACTTGTAACGGTTTTGTAGAAAAAACATTCACATTTCCAGAAATACCCAATTACACCTCATTGCTGCTTTTAATTACCAATATTTTCAATCATTCCGAAAAGAACTTGGACTCTTTAAGTACGGAAAAGACGTATTCAGTCGTAGAAATTCTACCGAAAAATAAGATTATTCCCACCGCCAAAACGCAGTCGAGCGTTTCGAACGATTTCAATTTGCTGGAATACAAAAAGCAACCGAAAAAAATCGTCCAAAATAGAACTGCCAACGTACTGGCGAAGAATTCCTCACCGAAAGTGACTAGCAAATTTGACAAATGCAAACCGAAACTCCAAGCAGACAACAACCTTAAAGCGAAAACGAATTCTTCGAAAATCATCAGCGTATCGAGCAAAAACAAAACGGTGGATGCTGATACTCAAGTAGAAAACGTAGATCTTCGACAAACGAGACAGTTAGTACAAGCCTCTTTCCATATTGTTAATATTTCGCCGTTCCTAAATTTAATAAACTATTCGCAAAACAAAGAGAAGCTCGAGGCGTCCAATAATTACAAACATTTTGCGACAAATTCAAACGCACTGGGTGAGTTAAACGCACGTTTTTATTGGATGGGTAATGTAAAAATGTAAAATAATTGACCGATTTCAAAACGAATGTGAGAACAGCAAATAGCTTGACAACATTGTCACTCTGTTTCTTCTTCTTCTTTCTGTGTTTGTAGAGACATAGGTTAGGTTAGGTTAAAACGGCGGTTCGGAGGGGTCTTTGATGCTAACTGAGTTGAGATCAGATAAATCATCAAAGTTCGGTTGCCCTAGTATAGAAAGCCGTTTTCTGCTTATGGCAGGGCAGTGGCAGAGAAGATGTACAGTTGTTTCCCCCTCTTCCTCATCGTGACAGCTTTTACAGAAGTCGTGTCGTAGCTCTGCTATTCCCATGCGCCGTGCATGGAATTCATCTGCCCAGTGTCTTGTTATGGCCGCGATCGCATTACCAATGGACTCCCTGGATAGAGTTAAAACATCATTAGTTCGACGTAGATCTAGTTTAGGCCAAATCTGTTTCAATGATTCGTGCATGTGGGTTCATTTTGCCACCTCGAGCAATACTTTTCTGTGCAAGAGGAGCCAGCAGTTTGTAATTTGTACTCCTTGTTGAGATGAGACAGATACAGCTGTGAGGGTGGTGCCCTCTCTTGCTAGCTCGTTCGCCTTACAGTTGCCTGTTATATCCCTGTGTCCAGGTACCCAGACAATATGAACTCTAAACTTAGTTCTTAGCTCATTCAGGGCGGCACGGCATTGTACCGCTGCACTAGAGGTCAAGTAGACTGAGTTTAGTGATTTGATAGCAGCCTGGCTGTCGCAAAGAATGGATATCTCGCTGAACTTTTGTTCATTGCGAAGTATCCAGACTGCTGCCTCGGTAATGGCTGTCATTTCGGCTTGTAACACACTACAGTGATCAGGCAAACGAAACGACAGGCTAAGTGAGGGGTCTTCTGAGAAGACACCGCAACCTACTCTCCCCTCTAGTTTAGAGCCGTCAGTATAAAATACTGCGCACTGAGGTTTAACTAGATTCTCGGTCTAATCATCTCTGGATGGGATTTTCAGGGATAGGTCGCCTTCGAACGTAGGGGTAGGTTTAGTATAGTGTAAAGACATATTACCCACCCATTTTTTATTTAAATGTCAATAATAGCAAAGAAGGACGGGAAATCAAATATAACGTGTTTATTATACTTTAAATATAAAATAAACAGGAACAAGCATTGCTAATCTGTTCTGATGCTAAAAGTGCGACGGAAAACTTCATGACCCTCCACGTATGACTTATTATTTGAATGCTTCCCTATGAGTGTGATTTTAGCAGTTTAAAGTTTTAATAGCGGGTAGAGATAACCATTATAGATATCTAAATAAATTGCTGGTAAAACATTGTTATATTACTGAGACAATAACGACAAATATGGTTAGTTGTTCATCTTGTGGGGTGTTCCCTGATACCAAACCATAAAAGTGTCGGTGTAACATTTCACAAGTAAATGTTTTTAATGCTAAATTTGTTTAATATTTAGAAATAAACTAGCGAACCTGGCAGACGTTGTCCTGCCTGAACGTTGGCTTGCCTGCTTTGGAAATATCATTATCAGCGCCCCCGAAAACTATGAATTCGACACTAATATCGGCCTTCTTAATCGTTTTTATATTCTGACCCCTTTTCACCCCTTTTTTAGGGGTGCTTACAAAATTAAAATGTCATTATCAAACTCAGCGACAACAAAAACTATGAATTCGACACTAATATTGGCTTTTTTAATAGTTTTTATATTCTTTCCCCTCTCCACCCCTTTTGTAGGGGTACTTACAAAATTAAAATGTTACTATCAAACTCAGCGACCCCGAAAACTATGAATTCGACACTAACATCAGACTTTTTAAAAAGTTTTTATATTCTATATCCTTTTCACCCCTTTTGTAGAGGTGCTTACAAAATTAAAATGTCACTATCAAACTCAGCGACCCAAAAATTATAAATTCGACACTAAAATCGGTGTATTTTTTAGCTTTTATATTTTATCCCTTTCCCAACCCTTTTGTAAATCCGATCACTACCAAACTAACAGGAATACCCGCCGGGTTAATCTGAAGACTGTCTAAAAGTTTTATCAAAATCGGTTAAGCAGTTTAGAAACAAATAAAGGACAAATAAATTTATCCCCTTCACCACCCCTTTTTTTCGATCGCTATCAAACTTCACAGGAACACCCGCCGGGTTAATTTAAAGATTAAAAATTTTATTAAAATCGTTTCAGCGGTTTAAAAGCTAATAAAAGACAAACAATTGTATTTCCTTTCCACCCCTTTTGCTCCTTACATGTGGCAGTTGACAGTATTTCTTCTGATGTGTTAAAAACCAATGCTGCGGTCCCCCAGGGATCCATTCTGTCTCCTACCCTATTTATTTTACACATCAACGACCTTTTGAAAACAACCACGAAACCCCTTTTCCAATTTCGCAGACGACAGCACACTTGTCTTAACTTTCACATCCTATCGATCACTTTCGGTGAATGATACAAATAGACTCAGGCAGGAACAGGTTGACACCATCAATAGAGATCTTGAAGCAATCGTCGAGTGTGGAACCAACAATCTTGTTCAGTTCAACACCCAGAAAACACAAAGCGCCACGTTTTCCAAGAAAGTAAATTCCTCAAATCATTTCATCACAATTTCCGGAAATACCCTTGAATCAAGTCCCTCTATTTTAATTTTGGGAGTCACATTGTCTAATAATATGTCTTGGCATGACCATGTTGCTAACATCGCAAAGTCAGCAAGCCAGAGGCTAGGTTTTCTGTGGAAAGCTAGAAAATTTTTTACTCCTAATCAACTGTTGACGACGTACAAAGCTCAAATCCGACCTCTACTGGAGTAATGATCGCACATATGGGGTTCAGCACCAAGGCATTCTCTTCGTCATCTAGATTCCATTCAAAAAAGGGCCATTCGGTCGATAAACAGTTCAAATCTTACAGATACCCTTCACCCACTAGAACATAGAAGAAGAGTTGCAGACCAGACATTATTTTATAGATATTTTCATGGCAGATACTCCAAAAAAATAAAAACTCTTATACCACCACTGGGTACATTCAGCCGAAGAACTCGGCACGCTGATCAGTCTCACCCATTTACTTTTAAGATTGACACTACAAGAACCAATCTCCATCAAGAATCCTTCTTATACAGGGCTGCTACAGAATGGAACAAGCTTCCAAAATCAGTTTTTCTGGAGAACTGACTTTTTAACTTTTTAAAAAGCGGGTCCACAATCATCTCCTTTCTATAATCGCTCCACCTTTTAATAGTCGCAGTGCGGGCCGTCCGCATTTGTGATTTGCCTGTTGTATAGAAGGTGTACCACGTACTTCTATAAGACTGGTTTGTTATACTCGATGGATTTTTCAGTTATTTTTCGCAGGACAAATACCGCATCTGAACAAGATCTTCCTGATCTGAATCCTTGTTGTTCATCGCCCAATATGGTGAGTTCATTTATTTTATCTGTTATAATCTTTGTTACTAGCTTTAAGGTTGTATTTAGAAGGGTTATGCCTTAGTAGTTTGCGGGTATCTTATTGTCTTCGTTTTTGAACAGTAAGATTGTGGTACCAAGGCGTCATTAGTCCGGAGTTTTTTTATGTAAAAGAATTTTGCGAATTATGGCTGTTAGCTGCTGTTTCAGGCTTTCCCCCTGCCGTAATTAAATAGTTCATTTGGGATACCGTCTGGGCCTGGCCTTTTTCTGTTCGTAAGTTTCATTAAAACCATTTCTATATAATTTTCTTTTATTTCAGTCACTTCGTTAGTTGCGATTTCTAGGGTGTTCGTATCTTTTTTTTTATATAGTTCTTTAAGATACTGGACCCAAGTTAACTTCGTTATGTGGTTTGTGCTAATAAATTCACTTGCTTCTTTGTTCTGGTGTCTGATGAATAACCACATCTTTTTTTTTAATACATTGCTCTTTGATTTTGTTGCAGAAATATAGGGTTTTATTGGGGTCGTGTTTTTGTTGTTTTATATTTCGGGTGAATCTATCTCGTCGTATAAAAATACTCAGTTCCCATAACATATCCCATATGTTACTATCTTGTACGAATTATGTATATTATGAGAGAACTAATCATCATACTGACTTTTTATATTCATTTTATGATATTTAATTGTGTGTTATCTACTGATCAATAGATAGAGACGGCCACGATGTTTTCCTATGTTTGCTTTTCCTCGACAGCCATCGAGTGCTCTCAGTGATTGGCGATTGCACTTGTGACGTAAATTTTCGGTGTTCTTTCGTCGTGTTTGAACGGGACTACTTTTTTGGGATTTCTTTAAAAAATCAATAAAATATTTTTCGACTTGACTCGTAGTACTGAGGGTAGTGGTATTTGTTTACAGAAATTGGTGTTCTCGCCTATTGAAAACAATATCGGTTTGTAGGAACGCTTCTAAAGTATTGTACGTAGCAGTGGTTCTAATTCCTTTTTCCTTACACGCGGAAATTATGGTCAACTTTGATAACAATGGACTGGATTTAAATCATAGATCGCTGGTTTTTAAAAGTTTTATTGAGCACTGAATATTTCTCCCTTCAAAATACACTATGCACTTGTACCCCTGATGAATTGCCTTTTTACTAGCTAGAGGACTTGGAAGAAATAACAGACACCAAAATAATTCGATGCCGTAGATAATCAGGAAAGATCGATCACTGTGAATGAATAGAAATTTACCGACCGTTGTTTAACGGTAGCTTGAAAGATACTCTAAATAATAAAAAATCCGATCATTCGTTCGCTGAATGAAAAGGATTTTAACGACCGCAACTGACGGCGTTTAGAAAGATACTACTAACTGTCAATCGTAGCGACTCGAGAGACAGCGTGAAAGGAGGGTTTCTCAGAATTCGCTTGGAGCGTTTAACAGTTTAGACATTGGCGCTCAGGGACGGCTCGAGGCTAATTTAAAATGGAGTAAAAATCAAAATTAATAAATTGTTGTAATCAGTGATTGCAACAAGTATATTACACAAAATCCGTAATTTTTTTACTGCTGTGAGAACAAACCTGTCTCCCTCAAGAAAGTTCACGTCTTGTGCGCATGTTCAAAGATTCGCCCAGTGATGGGCACAAGAGTGATGGATCAATAATCGATGCGAGTGTCAATAATAAAATGTATCTTACGTTTCCGATTATTAACTACACGCTAAATTTTAGATAAATCTTATCCTTCCTATACCGTGAGACCGACCACACCGAAAAAGGTAAAGCAAATGTTCGACATGGTGTCTGCAGAAAATACATTTCCGAAACCGCCGAAACAACAGTTCGTGTACCAAATTTATCGCAATCAACAGCAGAACTCTTCAGATGATTCCGATAGCACTATTTTCGACGATGATGAATTCGAAAGAAATAGCATATCGGCTAAATATATTAATAAGTAAACCGTTCCCATATTTAGTTCTAATTTGTTATTTAACATTTATTTAAGGGAGTAAATTCCCATCTACAGTTTAAAGGTAAGATTCTGGAATATAATAACCAAAGGAATTTTCATAAAACTTTCACAGGTCATTAAAACACACTATAAAATAACTAAAATGATTTTTAGCGCGGAAACGTTTGGAAAATACTTTTTTTAACAAAAATGTGTGGTAAATTTACTATGGTGGCCACTTTAAGAGTATTTTGTATATCAAGTTTTTACCTCGATCAAACACTTAAAATTCCGACATTTTAAAAAATTCTGTCTCACATAGACAATTGTTTCAATTGGTTAAAAAAGGTACTGTTGGTGTTAGGTTAGGTTTTATGTTCATCATCGATTAACATTCGAATCCATTATTTCTTAAGTGGTAAAGAAAGATAAACGCGCACTCTGGCAATGACGCAATTCCAACTACGAGTTTGAGTGGATAATTTTATGTATCAAATAATGATTAAATAAACCGTGTAAAATGGGTGAATTATAATGTGTTAATTGTGCTGCAAAAAAATACGAGGAAATTTAAGTGTTTGATGAAGGTAAAAACTTGTTATACTAAATACTCTTTAAGTGGCCACCATAGTAAATTTACCACACATTTTTGTTGAAAAAAGTACATTCAAAACGTTTGCGCGCAAAAATTTCTATTAGTATAGTAATTTTATAGTGTGTTTTAAAGGATGGATGGAGGAAGATTGACGAAACAAATTTATAGGGCAAGTGTGAATGGAAAAGTCGGTAGAGGTCGACCTCGGCGAGCATATTTCGATCAGATTAACATTGTTTTGAAAAAAGGCCAGCTGTCAAGAGTACCAACAACTGACGAGCCTGTATGAGAGCACTGATGAAAGTAGAGGAAGCAAAAGATATGTGTAAGAACCGTAGCAAGTGAAAGTAAGTGGTCTTTGCCTACCCCTACGGGAAAAAGGCGTGACTATATGTATGTATGTATGTTTTAATGACCTATGAAAGTTTTATGAAAATTCCTTTGGCTACTATATTCCAGAATTTTTCCCAGTTTAAAATACAACTCATTTGGGAGTAGTATTTTTGTTTGCTAAATACGAGGGGGTGTTGATATATTCAGCTACTATTTCGGACATTTAAAGTAGTGTCTCGTAAGAAGCAACAAAAAAGGGTATTATGAAAAGTCGACCTTTTTGAGAGAGACAAATAAACAAGATAAACTACTAGGAGAAGCATTACAAACGGAAGTACATAATGATTTAAAAACAAATCGGGACTGCGGCGTCAGTGCTGTAGCCCGAGCTCTATGACTGTAAAAATTTTGAACCGTCTGAGCTGAACAATGGATCATTAAACAACCGATAAATGTTTTATGATTCACAAACAATTTCAATAAAAAAAACACTCGGTTACCCATCCGAAAGTTTGCTTGACGAACTAGAAGGAAAAAAAATATTTAAAGCTGAATTTAATTTATGTAGTAGGCTAAGAATATATCAGTACTCCATGGTATGTTTATTTATTTAATGTGAGATAAACGAGTACGAGGGGGTGTTGATATATTCAGCTACTATTTCGGACATTTAAAGTAGTGTCTCGTAAGAAGCAACAAAAAAGGGTATTATGAAAAGTCGACCTTTTTGAGAGAGACAAATAAACAAGATAAACTACTAGGAGAAGCATTACAAACGGAAGTACATAATGATTTAAAAACAAATCGGGACTGCGGCGTCAGTGCTGTAGCCCGAGCTCTATGACTGTAAAAATTTTGAACCGTCTGAGCTGAACAATGGATCATTAAACAACCGATAAATGTTTTATGATTCACAAACAATTTCAATAAAAAAAACACTCGGTTACCCATCCGAAAGTTTGCTTGACGAACTAGAAGGAAAAAAAATATATAAAGCTGAATTTAATTTATGTAGTAGGCTAAGAATATATCAGTACTCCATGGTATGTTTATTTATTTAATGTGAGATAAACGAGTACCTCCCTGTACGAAGATAGACTCGCACACAGGGTTATTTATAACTATTGGGCGGGTGATTTGGACCAAAATATGACGATAGGGCTAAATATGCCTTAATAAAAATACTGTTTTAGAAAACTGTAACAAAATTCTTGACAGCGAATACAAATAAAAATGTATAAAACTGATTTTTAAAGGACCAGATAATTTCGCTGCATGTTAACCTATACTGCAGGTATATGTGGGTCGATTTTATATCAGAAAACAACTACACTCCTGGCTATATGCCTACGACCAGCATTGAATTATATCTGATACATAATCCCATTTCGGGTGATATACAGATGCTTGTTAAGGCGTGACTATATGTATTTATGTATTATTTTACATTTTGATATAGCGGACGCCATATGAATGATTCCCTAAAACACACAAACTTAAGCAAACCTAACCTAACCTGTCATTTTTAATAGCTGTTTCTACAAATATGTGATTTTTATTTCAAAATCTTTTTTCACAGCAATATTTTACTGAGGCATATTTGGTCCAATGCACCCGCCCTAAGCCTATGTCCCAATATTTGTTAATCACTTTGTAGAAGCGAACTTAGCATAAGAAAAGTCACGACACCAAATGGCTGATGCATAGGTGACAGGGTAGGGCTTATTCCCAAACCAAGAAATGCAAAATTTTAAAAGCGATTAAGAAGGTGCTTGTAAGTTACTAAAATTCAATACTAATTTTATACCTACAAAGACTACGATAACGAATTTTACTGCTATCTCTCTCGATGTTAACTATTACAAAAAAATTCCATGTTAAAAAAAGTAATTAATACATTTAAAACATCAAACAAAAAGTCAAGGAATAAATTATTCAAAAAAAATCCAATACCAAATTTCTTTTTTCAAATGCGTCACCCTGTACTTTATTTAATTTTCGGATTTTTTAGAAAATTCCAGACTTATTTCATGTGCAATGTCCTATACCTGTCTTTTTAAGAAATATTAGGTGTTTTCTGAATTATTGCAAAAATTAACATTAATAAAAGAAAATCATTTGATTAAGAAAATTCGCTAAAACACACTCAAAAATCAATAAGTAATAGGTACTGTTTATTTAGTTTATTTAGTAGGTCTATTGTGGCACACCCCTAGGATTACAAATCACCGCCCAATCTTGCCCTTCTCACGAAGTTCATGGTTGTACGGGGTGAGATTTTCTTGATATTGGTAGGTTCTAGGTTGCTATAACCAAATATGTTTAACCTTATCCTGTCCAGGCCGGGGCATGAACATAGTATTTGTTCAGCAGTTTCGTCTTCCGCGCAGCAGAACAGGTCATTCCTGCTCCATTCTAGGATCTGCTTAGTTTTGTTTCTCGAGGGTTTAGGTAAGAACGCTTTCGAGTGACTCAACCCTGGTATATATAAATAACCTTACAACGATGAACTTCAAACAATGAACTGGATTGTGCAGTGAACAGTAACCTCTAGAAGTGAGTCACAATAGACCCACACTAAGGGTCGCAGTGAAGCGGCAACCTTATCACGCACCACTCACATGATACCTAACCTAACCTATTTTAATAAAATTTTAGTACGGTTCAGTATGATGTTTGAACTAAGTACTAGGCCCTTAAAGAAACACTGATTCAGATACTGCAGTCTCAAAATATCGACTATCAAGATATACGTATTTTTATAAAAATATTAAATATTTTATAAAAATTGGTAACCGCCTCACAGAAGGATTTGTAGCGAACAAGGGCCTGAAACAAGAATGCTGTGTCCCACCTACTATTTTTAAAATTTATATTGCAACAGCACTTAAAAACTGGAAAAGTTCATGGAATGGGCATCGAAATGAATAATAACTCCATATACACTCTTCAATTTGCCGACGATCAGGTTATTATAGCTAACGACAAGGACGACATGGAGTATACGAGGGCGGTTTGATAAGTCAGTGACTTTTTAAATAAAACAAATTTTTTTCCGCAAATAAACATTTTATTTTTCTACATAATCACCTTTTAGCTCGATACATTTAGTCCAGCGTTTTTCTAATTTTTTTATTCCCTCCAAATAATAGGTTTTTTCAAAGCTCTCAAAATATGCGTTTGTTTCGGTAATGACTTCTTCATTCGACTCAAATCTCTTACCGCTTAGCCATTTCTTTAGGTTTGGAAACATAAAATAGTCGCAGGGGGCTAAATCTCGAGAATATGCTGGATGGGGTAGCAGTTCGTATCCCAATTCGTGGATTTTGGCCATCGTGACTAGACAAGTGTGCACACGTGCATTGTCTTGATGGAACAACACTTTCTTCTTCTTAGCCAAATGCGGCCGTTTTTGCTTCAAATCAACGTCGAATCTGTTCAAAAGCTTTGAATAATATTCACCGGTGATCGTTTTACCTTTCTTGAGGTAATCGATGTGAATGACACCGCGTACATCCCAAAAAACTGTGGCCATGACCTTGTTGCCTGACAGACTCTGTTTCGCCTTCTTTGGTCCACGTTCACCCCGAGCAACCCACTGTTTCGATTGTTCCTTGGTCTCTGGCGTGTTGTGATGGATCCATGTTTCATCCACAGTAACAAAACGGCGCAAAAATTCGTCCGGATTACGGCTGAACATCGCTAAACACTCTTTTGAAGTGGTCACACGATTGCGCTTATGGTCGAGTGTGAGCAATCGCGGCACCCATCTCGCAGAGAGTTTTTTCATGTCCAAATATTCGTGTAAAATATGATGTACCCGTTCAGTTGAGATACACCTACAGCATGAGCCAACTCAAGCACTTTCATTCTCCGATCATCCAATATCATTTCATGGATTTTATCGACGATTTCCGGCGTGATCACTTCTTTTGGGCGACCTAGACGTTCGGCGTCACTAGTGCTGGTACGACCACAACGGAACTCTGTAAACCACTTCTTAACCATTGAAATTGATGGTGCCGAGTCCCCGTAGTATTTATCAAGTCCTTCCTTAGTTTCAGTGATGGATTTTTTACGTAAAAAGTAATGCTTAATCAGCACACGAAATTCACTTTTTTCCCTTTTCGTAAAAATTCACGAGGTTGTCTGCTTTGAACGGCTATCAAACACCAACTGCACGACGTAGCTTGCTCAAAATTAGAAAGTGGCCCACTGATAGATTATAGTTGACGGCATCACTGTTGCATTTGGAGTAACTGCGCGGGAAATTCAAAAAGTCACTGGTTTATCAAACAGCCCTCGTATAATGCGAAAACTTATTGAGGAGAATGGGGTTTAACAGTAAATACAAATAAAATAAAATATTTAAGCATGGGGAAACAACCCACCCATCTAAAACTTGAAGATGATCAGAAGATTTTGACCTGCCGGGAATATGTGTACTTGGGTGTCACCTTTGATGATAGCGGTACTGATGGAATGGAAATCAAAAAACGGCTCATTCAAGCCAAAAGAACTATCGGATGCCTCAATGGGATACTATGAAATAAAGAAATAACAAGGAAAAGAAAAATTAACATCTATGAAACCATGATAAAAAGTACTCCATTATATGGAGCAGAAACCTGGAGGATTACCGAAAAGAACAAAAAGAAAGTTGAAGCTGTTGAGGTGGATGTTTTTAGGAGGTCTTTGCGCATATCCCGAAGGGACAAAATAGGAAATGACAATATAAAACAACAAATAGGAATTGAAGGCACCATTACTAGTGATACCGAGCAAAAACAGCTCACCCGGTACGGCCACGTTCAACGAATGCCCGATACAAGATTGCCCGAACAAGTCTTACAATGGCAACCAAGTGAAAGAAGGAAAAGGGGAAGACCTCGATTGGAATGGCAAACCGGTATTCAAAAGTCAATGAGCGGAAGAAACCTAACATCTGAGGATTGCGAAGACCGAAGGGGATGGAAATTAGATATACTTATTATTCAAAAGTTATACTGGAACCAACAAGCTGAAATAGATATTGAAGGAGAACTTAGTAAGAAAATAGAGATAAAAAGAGGAGTAAGACAGGGATGTGTTCCATCGCCGTTGCTTTTTAATATATACAGTGAAACAATCTTTGATAAAGTCTTGGCGTCGGAAAAAGATGGAATAATAATAAACGGAAAGGTGATAAATAATATAGGAATTGCTGACGACGCGATTATCCTTGCAAGGACAGCAGAACTGCAAAGATTAGTAAACCGTACAAATAATATCTGTGAGAATAACGGGATTACAATAAAAATTAAAAAAACTAAGTACATGGTATCAACAAAACAACGAAATATAGATACTGAAATAACACTTAAGTGAACATTGTTGGAGAAAGGAAAGAACTACAGATACTTAGAGACTTGAATAACACACAACAACGATCAAACAAAAGAGACAAGAAGCAACATTGAGACGGCTAGGAATGTTTTTAATAGTATGAGAAAGATTCTCTGCAGCCAAGATTTTTCAATACAGCTAAAAATGAGAGCGCTAAGATGCTATGTATTCTCAACATTACTATGTGGAATGGAAAGTTGGACACTCAAGCAAGAACATATAAATAAACTACAATCCTTCGAGATAATGAGGAAAATGGGGAAGGATTGTGAACTGATGACAACTATAAAAACAAGAAAACTTCAATACTTACGACAAATAATGACAGGGGAGAAATATGGGTTGCTACGAGTAATAATGCAGGGAAAAATAAAAGAAAAACGGAGTATTGGAAGAAAAAGAATATCATGGTTAAGAAGAATATCGTGGTTGAGAAATCTGAGGGAATGGTATCGATGCAGCTTAATAGAATTGTTTAGAGCAGCAGTAGACAGAGTAAAGATAGCCAGGATGATATCTAACCTCCGATAAGAGATATCACTTGAAGAAGAAGGAGAAGAAAAAAAAGAAGAAGAAGGCCCTTGACCAATCAGCGTTCAGTTTTATCATCGCTGCTTAAAACCAGATAAAGTAATATTGCAGCCACTTTTTATCACAGCAATAAAGTTCTACAAGCGTATATATTCAATGATATGATTAACGAATATAGACACGTATAGAACGCTATTGCTGCGTTAAAAAGTTTACGCAAAAAGTCAACAATAGTATATTAATATTTCAGGTAAAGAGCACACGCTGTTTAAAAATTCTGTTTGTTTGGTATGTTGAATTTTAGGTATTAAATACATAATATAGTAATATTAATCTTGAAAAATAAATTTTTTGTGGGCGGTAACATTGAGAAAGAAAGCACCTACTAAATTTTGCTGCTCGAGGCTAAGCCCAACTCTGTGAATTGATCGTTGAGCCATCAGATGTCGCTATTTATTTGTTGACACCATTCCTACACGCTTCTATATGAGTGTATCTTCGTTGATATAGCTCATTTCACCAATATACGACGGTATAGGATTAGTCACCAAGGCTTTGACTTAACGGGAGCAGTGTGTTGAGAGGTACATTAGTCAATTCCCCTAAAATTTAAACCCGAAATTTTTTTGTTTATTATTATGCTTTTGTTGAGACGTTTTACGTTTATTTTTTGCTTTGTTGTGAACAGAAATCGTTGATGTAGCTCTCGGTGAGTTTTTTGGTTAGAAATAGGCACGTATTAAATATATCACACATATATTATAAAAGGGAATGCAACAAAAATAAATTATCGGTACAAATACGGTATTATCAAGCGTAAGATTTATAGTCATCACAATCGGAATCACTGTCATCGCTAACCTTATTCGGATTGTAAATGATAACAGGATTAACTGCTTCGATGAGGTTTTCGCGAACCCACCATTCCTCTATTAAATTTTCACATTTTGTAACACATTTTCCCAAATTTCAGGAGTGGCAGTATTAAGTGCTCGTTGCCAGGTTCCCAAATCAGCCTTATTATTCTAACCGTTAGATCAAATGTGATTGTCGCAATAAGTTTTGCATATTCCCCAAATATACTCAATGGGAGAAATTGGAAATAATAGCACACGATGTCCATAACTTTTTCTCTTTTGTGAATTTTAGCTATTGATAATAATTCCAGCTTTTTTGTTTACAGTGAGTATAATTTTACGAAATTACTTCTTTCTTGGGTTCGGTAATTTTAAACTCTCGATAAAGTAACAAAGCAATTTTTATTCCAATACTTTTACACAATAAATTTTACTTCTACAAATCACTTAAATATTACAACTTTTACAACTAATTAAATTTCATAACTCATAAAAACTTGAAAACTTAAAACTTTCCTCTTCGCGGCTGCTCTCCTTTGTACATACATACATACATAAAGTCACACCTTTTTCCCATTGCTACGGTTCTTACACACATCTTTTGCTTCCTCTACTTTCATCAGTGCTCTTATACATGCTCGTCGGTTGTTTGTACTCTTGACCTGGCCTTTTTTCAAAACAATGTTGATCTGATCGAGATCGATGTTCTCCGAGGTCGATCTCTACGGACTTGTCCATTCACACTCGCCTTATAAATTTTCTTCGTCAATCTTCCTTCATTCATCCTTTCTACGTTTCCAAACCATCTAAGCATTCCTTTATCTATCTTTGTAACCACATCTTATTTTACACCGCAGCGTTCTCTTATCTCACTATTCTTTACTTTATCCAACCGAGTCAATCCGGCTATACTTCTCAGACTACTCATCTCCGCAGCATTATTCCTATTTTCATGCTTCTGCCAAACCCAATATTCACTACCATACATAAGTGTAGGAACCAACACACCTTTATGCACCGCCAGACGTGCCTTTTTTGACACTTTCTAGCTATTCATTCTAGCTATGCAGTATCTCCTTTGTATACCTCTAAATGATAGTTCCATAGTAATCGACCTTTTTCTCGAGAGTCCGGAAAAATCCTTTTACCTTTACGAACCCGCTAGACGAGGTGTTTGAGAGTTTGCTAGACGAAGGCGGAAGCCGACAAAGCGCTAATTAATATGCACCCTAATTGTGGTCGACCCTCGGACGCCGACAAATAAACGGGGCCGGATTGTAACTATAATTTCACGAAGATTCAATTATATTGTGCACGACTCTAGCTTTTTCACACAAAGCCTTTCGGTTGTCCTCATTTTTAAACTTAAACCCTATTGATTTTTAATTTCCAAACAAAAAGTCCCTTAAAAAATAAAATTCGTTACGTACGAAATTGGTTTAAAAATATTAGGGGAATTTACTTTCGTACTTCTTAAATGTACAGTTGAATACCGGTTATCGAGTTTCTAACGATAATCTGAAACCGCCGTATATTCGTGAAATATGCTGTATAACGTAGCTGATCAGCTGCATGATACATGTATCACGGATCAGCCGTCGTGAGATATTAAACGTCCGTTTGTTTGCGCAGGATACAAGAACCCAAACCGTGCATTGTGAACAACCCGTTTCACTTGAACAAACACGAGTTGATGCACGTTAAAGAGGAAACTCTAAACGCGCTCGGTCTATTTACGGATCAAGGCGATATCAAGCCGGAAATTATAAGCATGTTGGATGCGCGGAAAAATATAAAAACGAACGACGCCCGAAACAAGCAGTTCAGAAGCAAGCGACAATGGGACTTTCAGATACACGTACAACCGAAAAGCGATTTCGATGACGGTATGCTGACGGCGCCCAGCGACGTTTTAAGTTATTCGTCCGATTTAAAGATAAAACTTAATAATGTAAATAAAGAATATACCGTTTCGTAGTCGAAGTGTTTATTTTTTAAGGCTTGAAAGGTCTTTGTAGAAGGAACAACAACGACAACTGACAATAATTATGAATTATGACGGTGACATACGACGCCTACTAAAACAAAAAAAATAACGCGGCCAACTTATAATAATAAGCTAGGCAGAAATATTTAAATTTTTTAAAGGATCCAATATTTTGATACTCTTAACAAAAGTAGCTAAATCGTCATTTTTGGAAAAAATCCTAAACTTAACGTTTACCAAATTTGGTAAGTATTTTTACAAATTTTGATTTGCAAGCACAGATTAACTACGCACAGATGCGAAACTCGGCGAAAGATCAAAGGATTTTCCGATTTATGTCTTCTTCTTCTTCACGTGCCGTCTCCTCTTAGAAGGTTGGCTATCATCATGGCAATTCTTGCTTTGGATGCGGCTGCTCTGAACAATTCTATTAAAGTACAGTGATACCACTCTCTCAAGTTCTTCATATATGAAGTGCGTCTTCCCACACTTCGTTTACCCTGAATTCTTCCTTGTATTATTAGCTGTAACAAGCGATATCTTTCTCCGCGCATAACATGACCCAGATAAGCAAGTTTTCCTGTTTTTATTGCGTTCACTATTTCTGCCTCTTTACCTACTCGCCTCAATATCTCTGCGTTTGTTACCCATTCTGTCCAAGAAACTCTGAGTATCCGTCTGTAGACCCACATTTCTATTCAAGTCATCTTTGTTCGTTGTCCACGACTTCATTCCATGGCGAAGTATTGAAAAAACATAACATTTGGCTAGTCTGATCTTAAATTTGACACTCAGGTCTCTAGTGCAGAATATTTTCCGATTTATGTAAGGACATTTAAATGGGTTTGATTGCATTGTTGCCACTATCGTTGCTCAAATTATTTAATAACGTTTCTGGGTGATCGAGGCTCACGTCCGAACATCCCGAACTTCCACGAAAGCTCTTTAAATACAAACGAGGATATTTAAATTGGTTCGAATGTTTATCTCTCTCGCTGTAAGACGTTCTACCTCAACTTTCGCATCTGTCCGTAATATGTGTTATAAGCGCCTACACAAACAGTTGTGAGAATAATTCCAATGCAAATGTATATTAAAATATTTTTATACAATTAATGATTATATTTGATTTATATGTTAACGTACCTATAGTTCTTCCAAAGTCAGTTTAAAAATATATAAAAACATCACATTAAAAGTCATAACATTTTTAAAAGAAACCTACCAGTGGCGTATCAATTTTATTTTTAAATTAGATATATTTTCAAAAATTATTTAATTATTTATTGAACTACATCGTAAGTGTAAAACCACGTTTTATCTAAATAAACTATATTTCTATTACTTTCTCTATAACTTAGGATCTGTCTTAAATAATTTTGACGAAGGACCACAATACGAGGCGATTCCATATTACACATTCGACTATCTAACTTCTTTTACTTACAACCACATTCTATCAAAATTTGTACAAGTGTTTTTAAAAATTTATATTTAAAATCGTTAAAATCTTGCAATTTTTTAAATATAACTTCTTATGTTGGGATTTGATTTTCTTTGTACGTATTGTAAACCGTTTGTCGAACCACATCATTAGATGCATCATCTATCCGACGGCTGACGATACGTTTTGTTTTTTTTTCGTGTTCAATCACAGCACCTCCTTTAATTACTAAATAAATTGTAGAGTAAGTAATTTTTTTTAACCCATTAGCGCCGAAATTAATTTTTTTTATTTTTTATTAATAAAATTTATTATTTAAGGAAAAATAGGCTAAAAAATGATTTAAAAAATAATAATAGAAATATTATAATTTACCCATACATAAGTATTTCCAATATCAGTCAAAAAAAGATAATTTTTCCATGGCACTGCAATATTCCAGTAATAAGCGCTTTATTCTATACTAAGTTATACCGATAAATTTAGCAAAACATATCGGCCACCTTTTTTTATATGCTACGGGTAGCACAGCTTATTTTTGAATATCTACGTCGCTAATACGCATTCATCAAATCATCAGTCAAATATCTAGCTCGCAGATGTTCACTTGAAAAGCAGTTGGTCAAATCTTTAGACCTTTTTAAACATTAGCACGCGCTGATTCTCAATAATTTTTCAGGAGATTTTAATTGTTTGCGTTTTATTTTTTTTGTGATATTTGTGAAATGGCTTTTTGGAGACCGTTTAAGGTAAATAATGAATCTAATGAATTGCTTAATATTGGCGATATTCACATTAATAATGAAATTCCTTAATAAATTAATAATAATAAAAATGAGACACAATTTTGGAAATTTAAAAATCGAGATTTGCATAATCAATTTCAACAAGTAATTTTAAATATATATTTATGATTAAAAGCTGAAAATGTCAATTTAACTCAAGATGAAATAATTAAAAGAATATGCAACTTACCGAAAATGATGATACATCTATGTACAAAGAAAATCACGTCCCAACATCAAAAATTATATTTAACAAATTGCAAGATTTTAACGATTTTAAATTTAAATCATTAGAAACACTTTCTACAAATTTTAATAGATTTAAAAATAAAATTAATACGCAACTGGTCGGTTTCTTTTGAAGATTTTATGGCTTTTATTGAGATGTTTTTTATATATTTTTAAACTGACTTTGGAAGAACTGTACGCGTCTGTACCGATGACAATTGTAAGAAGAAAAATTACGATACTCCATTTTTGGAGTTGCCGCAATGATTGTAATATAAACAAGAGGCGTGGTATTTACTCTTGTAATAGTACTTGATAAACAAAAATCATTTGCTCGTCCATTCCGAAAAGTTGCGTCTCGTCATCGAAGACATATCATCAGGAGTCATGATGTCGCGTCGTTTGTTTATCACTCTCTTGAGAATATCTCCGACTCCGCTGTTCAAAATGGCGTTTATACAACTCGTGCTCGACGACTGAACGCCGGGTTCGAGTAGTTCTTTTCGTTTGTCGTGGTGATCTTGCATCGCCACTATGTACGATGCAGATCTCTCTCTTGCTACTCTTTTCAAGTCTTCGTTGATGAATGTTGACGCGTCGTCTTCCTTCAACGACGAATTCTGTGTACGAAAATAATAGGAAATTCACAGGCGTGTCTAGACCTCGCGAATACGGGTTTGCCAACTTGAACCTGTTTGGATGTTGTGATCATGTGATTTGCTGACGTTTCAACGCTTGTTTCCGCATTTAAATACTTTTTTTTTAATCAAATTTTTTCTCTCGACTGCAGAAAATGATTCAAAATTTGGGACAAAATGAAGCTAGTTTAAACTTTTATTTTCTCTTCTTTCTAGTCATTTTGGCTCTTTCAAATTTAAAAAATAAAAGCAAAATTAGTTTTTTACTGAAATTTATTCGAGCTTTTTTTTTTAAATGTTTGCACGTTAAAAAAATAACTATGAACATACAACTTTTCTTAGAGGTTTCATTTTGCAATACAAAATGGTCATTTAAAAAATTTATATAAATATATTTTCTCAAATACTATATTTGTTATAAAAATAAATAAAATTAAATATTAGATGGGCAGTGAAATCCCAATTTGCTTGTGCCACGAGCTTTAAGCTGTATTTCTGTTGCTGGTTTGTATGTACCACTTCAATTGCACCAAAAAGGTTGAATGTGTGCAATCATTTCCTTTTTTAATCAGAGATCCTTTGTTCCTCATCTAACCCATCACTAAAATCTGTATACATAAAAATTTACAAATTATGTAAATGTGAAGTTATTTCACACACACACACACACACACACACACACACACACACACACACACACACACACACACACACACACACACACACACACACACACACACACACACACACACACACACACACACACACACACACACACACACACACACACACACACACACACACACACACACACACACACACACACACACACACACACACACACACACACACACACACACACACACACACACACACACACACACACACACACACACACACACACACACACACACACACACACACACACACACACACACACACACACACACACACACACACACACACACACACACACACACACACACACACACACACACACACACACACACACACACACACACACACACACACACACACACACACACACACACACACACACACACACACACACACACACACACACACACACACACACACACACACACACACACACACACACACACACACACACACACACACACACACACACACACACACACACACACACACACACACACACACACACACACACACACACACACACACACACACACACACACACACACACACACACACACACACACACACACACACACACACACACACACACACACACACACACACACACACACACACACACACACACACACACACACACACACACACACACACACACACACACACACACACACACACACACACACACACACACACACACACACACACACACACACACACACACACACACACACACACACACACACACACACACACACACACACACACACACACACACACACACACACACACACACACACACACACACACACACACACACACACACACACACACACACACACACACACACACACACACACACACACACACACACACACACACACACACACACACACACACACACACACACACACACACACACACACACACACACACACACACACACACACACACACACACACACACACACACACACACACACACACACACACACACACACACACACACACACACACACACACACACACACACACACACACACACACACACACACACACACACACACACACACACACACACACACACACACACACACACACACACACACACACACACACACACACACACACACACACACACACACACACACACACACACACACACACACACACACACACACACACACACACACACACACACACACACACACACACACACACACACACACACACACACACACACACACACACACACACACACACACACACACACACACACACACACACACACACACACACACACACACACACACACACACACACACACACACACACACACACACACACACACACACACACACACACACACACACACACACACACACACACACACACACACACACACACACACACACACACACACACACACACACACACACACACACACACACACACACACACACACACACACACACACACACACACACACACACACACACACACACACACACACACACACACACACACACACACACACACACACACACACACACACACACACACACACACACACACACACACACACACACACACACACACACACACACACACACACACACACACACACACACACACACACACACACACACACACACACACACACACACACACACACACACACACACACACACACACACACACACACACACACACACACACACACACACACACACACACACACACACACACACACACACACACACACACACACACACACACACACACACACACACACACACACACACACACACACACACACACACACACACACACACACACACACACACACACACACACACACACACACACACACACACACACACACACACACACACACACACACACACACACACACACACACACACACACACACACACACACACACACACACACACACACACACACACACACACACACACACACACACACACACACACACACACACACACACACACACACACACACACACACACACACACACACACACACACACACACACACACACACACACACACACACACACACACACACACACACACACACACACACACACACACACACACACACACACACACACACACACACACACACACACACACACACACACACACACACACACACACACACACACACACACACACACACACACACACACACACACACACACACACACACACACACACACACACACACACACACACACACACACACACACACACACACACACACACACACACACACACACACACACACACACACACACACACACACACACACACACACACACACACACACACACACACACACACACACACACACACACACACACACACACACACACACACACACACAGGAGTGTAATACTACAGCTGTCTTTAACATGATGAGAACATCCAATTACGTTCACGTTGGCAAACCCGTATTTGTGAGGTCTAGACGCTTGTGGAAGTTCTGTCACTAGGTTAGACGAGTATCAAATTTTTTTATTCTAACCTTGTAACAGGCGATATTTTCTCCATGACCAAAGAATTTAAGTAAAAAATACTTTAAAGGTTTAAAATTTATTTATTGAAACATAGATATTTATTAATTGGTATTAATATTTATTGTAACGTTTGTGTAACATGAAGAATTGGAGGTTGATTTTTAAGGAAGTAAGTTTTCTGTTATGATATTAGCGTAATTTGTAATCTCAGGAGTAGTGCATAGGGGTGTGTTGGTTCCTACACTTATGTATGGTTGTGAATGTTGCGTTTGGCAGAAGAAGCATAAAAATAGGATTAATGCTGCGGAGATGAGTAGTCTGAGAAGTATAGCCGGAGTGACTCGGTCGGATAAAGTGAAGAATAGTGAGATAAGAGAACGCTGTGGTGTAAAAAAAGAAGTGGTTACAAAGATAGATAAAGGAATGCTTAGATGGTTTGGACACTTAGAAAGGATGAATGAAGGATGATTGACGAAACAAATTTATGTCGAGTGTGAATGGAAAGTCGGTAGAGGTCGACCTCGGTGAACATCGATCTCAATCAGATCAACATTTTTTTGAAGAAAGGCCAGGTCAAGAGTACCAACAACTGACGAGCATGTATGAGAGCACTGATAAAGTAGAGGAAGCAAATTATGTGTGTAAGAACCGTGGTAATTGAAAGGAAGTGGTCTCTGCCTACCCCTACGGCAAAAAGGCGTGACTATATGTATGTATGTATGTAGGAGGAGTATTTTCAAATTCTAAATCTAATTCACTTAAATTCTTGCTCGTTTTTACACAAAACTTTTAAAAATAATTTTTAAGAACGACGCGTCGCCAATTTAATTTGAAACTGACTTATTTACTTCAAAGAGTTTATTTGACATCCATGGCAATCGCGATTGTTTAAAACAATTACGGAATATTCATATCGTAACAAGTGATGGAATGAAAATACATGCAAACCCCATAAGAAACAACTGTTACAGAATGAATATTCTCACTCTAGAGCATGAATGTTGTCATTATGTTATTAAAAATAATTCCATAATGAGTATATTCCAAGTATGGTCGTGGAGAAACAGTATTTATCAATGCCTCGTGTACCAATGGAAATGTTCAATAATCTTACGTGTCCAGACAAAGACTCCGAATAGAACGATGTTTCCAAATTGGAGTGTTCGTAATCGTGGTCGTTTCTTACGAGGGCCGTTTGGAAGATCTCTGTGATTTTTTTTGAGCATTTTAGAGCTTCGTGAAGCTCTTCGAGAGTTAGAAAGATGCACTCGCCCGACGGTTTGCGCATCAAATCTTTTTGGGTACCGTTACTGCTTCTCACGTCGGAAATATCTTCCGCCTGAAAGAATATGATAGCTGTGAATTGTCTGTTCCCCTGAACCAATTTTTCTTTCTTAAGCGAAAGTAACAAGCGCATATGGACATTAAAAGAGTTATATGTGCGGAGAGGATAAAAGAACTTCCTTTTAAACGAGTAGAAGGAAGAAAAAAGTGTTGGAGATAAAAAGAGATAAAAACGGGAATTATGAGTCAGTTACAAACTAACAGGGCTAAAAATAAAACTTCTCATGGTATGCAAAAACTGCCAATGAGTGAACAAAAATATTACAAAACAAAATAGAGGCATCAAAATATTATAAAGTTTTTTAAATTATAGGTGGTTAAAAAGAAAACAAGTCAACTTTTATAACGCCCCCGGTATATAAAAGATGTTTGCCTTGTAAAAAAGAAAATATTTTATACAGTATGTACATAAAGTAACGTAACTTTTTTTTTTAATGAAAATAGTCGCAAAAAGGGTAGACCTATCGTGTGGGCCGCTCAAGAGCCATTGGCGCAGTTTGGTTGGGAAACCGTAGGCAGATAATTTACTTAACAATGCCTGGTGCCAAACGCGGTCATTAGCTTTAGATATATCCAAGGCTATTGCACGGGATTCACCAAACTTCTCAATAGTGTTTGTCCAGAGCTGAGTGACATAAGCCAGCAAATCTCCAGTAGACCGAAGTTGTCGAAATACATATTGCCTGTCATGGATCCTTTGGAAGATTAAAGTATGTTTTCAAGTCGGATATTCCCATCAGTCTAAAACGAAAAGTATACAATCAGTGCATATTACCAGTGATGACATACGGAGCCGAAACATTGACGCTTACAAAAAAGTCAGCAAAGAAACTGCATGTCACCCAACGGGCGATGGAGAGGGCTATTCTGGGTATCTCCCTCAGAGACCGAATACCAAATGAGATTATTCGCCAAAGAACAGGTGTTATAGATGTAATCGAAAAAATAACAACTTTAAAGTGGAACTGGGCTGGCCACGTAGCTAGAAGAACTGACGGAAGATGGTCTAAAAAACTATTGGAGTGGCGTCCGAGGCACGAAGCTTATCGTAGTAGAGGGCGCCCCCCCACACGATGGACCGATGACATCAAAAGAATCTGTGGTAATTGGATACAAATGGCTCAAGATAGAGCAGAGTGGCAAAATAAACGAGAGGCTTATGTTCAGCAGTGGACTACTATAGCTGAGTGATGATGATGATGATGATGATGTCATGGATTATCTCAAATTTCTCCAGATGTAATGCAACAGGGCGATAATTCGCAGGAATAGTCGTCTTTTATTTTTTCGGAATCGGTTGGACTTTAGCGTTTTTCCACATGGACGGAAATACTCCTTTGCTGTATGATAACTTGAAGAGTCTACAGAGAACTGGGGTGAGGTCTTAGCACAGGTCTATAGGACAATTGTCGGAATTCCATCTGGTCCTACTGCCTTATTAGAGTCAAGATTTCGCAGGATTTTCCGGATAGTGCGATGGCGAATAGCGACCTCAGGCATTGATGCTTTTTTCTTGGAAGATACGGCTGTCGTGCTGTCGGACCTCTCGAGTTACTAATATTTCGATTTCTGTTGGGTTTACAAAAAAAATGTTGAATAAAAGTTTTTTCAAATAATTCAGTCCATCTGCATAAGTTGAAAGATTTTTTTCTTATTATAAAAAAATGTGCTTGTGAAAAATCTCGAACGTCCCCCGTATTATTGAATCGTTAACTTTTGCGATAACTCTGACGCTATAGTCGAGCAACAGATATTGGAAAAGAAACGAGAATCTTGACAAATTTTGTTAGCTCCACGAGTTTACTCTCTATCGTAGAATTAGTGTAGTGTGAGAGTGTTCCATAAGAAGTTTCACTCCAAAAACTTTCTTTGCAAGGCAGTTACACGATCAGACTAGAGTCTAGAGACCACAAATTCTAATTTATTTCCGGCATTATTCGATAGCACTAGGCTTCAAGTGTTTTGCGCCAGAGGCTAGGTTTTCTGTGGAAAGCCAGAAAGTTTTTTACTCCTGATCAACTGTTGACGACGTACAAGGCTCAAATCCGACCTCTACTAGAGTATTGCTCGCACATTTGGGATTCAGCATCAAGACATTCTCTTCGTCTTCTAGATTCCATTCAGAAAAGAGCCATTCGCTTGATAAACAGCTCAACTCTCACAGATACCCTTCACCCTTTAGAACATAGAAGAAGAGTTGCAGACCAGTCATTGCTCTACAGATATTTCCATGGCAGATGCTCCAGAGAAATAAAAACTCTTGTACCACCATTGGCCACATTCGGCCGAAGAACTCGGCACGCTGATCAGTCTCACCCATTTACTCTCAAGATTGACAATACAAGGACCAATCTTCATCAAGAATCCTTCTTTTACAGGGCTGCTACGGAATAGAATAAGCTTCCAAAATCAGTTTTTCCAGAGAACTATGACCTGCAACTTTTTAAAAAGCGGGTCCACAATTATTTTCTTTCTATAATCCCTTCCCCTTTTAATAGTCGCAGTGCGGGCCGTCCGCGGCCCACACGATAGGTCTACCCTTTTTGCGACTATTTTCATTAAAAAAAAAAAAAATGTTGACGAAATCCACATAGAAACTAAAATTGCTATAAGAAGAGAACTTGGTTTCATTGCTTCAGTTACTACAGAGGGTCCATGAGACTGGCTTACCCCCATATTCATTCCCCTACCTAAGAAACCAATTCCTAAAAAGTGTGATGACTTTAAATTGATAAGCCTGATGAGTCAAGTGCTGAAGATCCTACTTAAAATAATACAGACTAGAATTTACCACAAATGTGAAATTGGTCAAAGCGACACTTAAATTGGATTTCGTGATGGCCTAGGAACAAAGAAAGCACTAGCCAGTTTGTCAATACTCTTCCAGAAATGTCGCGACATGAGAAAAGATGTCTATGCCTGTTTCATAGATTATGAGAAGGCTTTCGATCGTGTCAATTTCTGTCATTACTACAGGAAAAAGGGTTACACAAACAAGACATCGAGTTCATTAGAAATCTCTATTGGAACCAAGAACCAAGTAAAAATTAGATATGGGCAAGCGAAATCGTAACCCGTAAGCATTAAAAAAGGAGTAAGACAGAACTATACGTGATTGGACTGGTATAAACACATCAGCTTTGATTCATGCAGCCAAAGATCGCAATAAGTATGCCAAAATTGTTGTTGCCGACCTTCATTGAATGGAGATGGCACCTGAAGAAGAAGAAGATGGGATGTTGCGATGCTCTCTAAATTCTTAAATAAACTAAACCATGATTAAACCTTTTAAAAGTGAACTTTTTATAGTAAACTTTCATTATTTAAAATTATCATTTTGGTAATCTGGCAATTTTCTTGCCTTTATCTCCTTCACAATATCTGGATCTTTGTTTAATTCTGATTTCTTGGTTGGTTTTTTCTTGGTACTGTTGGGTTACTGGGCTTCACAGTGGTCCAAAAATCTTGTGTAGAACTTTTCTTTCAAAAATTTCTAATTTCCGTTCGTTGTCTTTGGTCAAGGTCCAGGTTTCGCTAGCATACATAACGGTCGGTCATATAACGGTTTTATAGATTGCGATTTTTGTTCTTCGCGAGATGTTTTTCGACGCTAGCACTGACTTTAGTGCATAGAGACATTTGTTTCCCTTTTGAACTCCGCCAGTGGAGGGGAATGGGTGAACTGAGTAGCTCATGAACCCTCACTGCTGGTCCCAAGCCCGGATAAAGGAGAAGAATTGAGCGAGGGGCCAACATCCAATCCTTGTAAAAAATCCATTGTTATGAACATAGAACATAGACGACCCAAACAACATGGAACGTATTAAGCTGGTATAGACCAGGAGCAGCCCTTTACGCTATAGAACAACTAGAAAAGAGCAATATGGACATTACAGCTATACAAAAGGAATAGAGTTAGAAATAAAAGGAACTCACCATTCGTTCGTTGGCACTGAGAAAAGCACTCGACATACGTCTACTTCTGTCGCTGTTGTAATTCAACCAAAAGTTATTCCACTCGCCCACTTTGTTATCAACGTCGTCGACGTCGGGTATGATTTCGGTGGAGGCGGCGACTTCGATGAATTCATTGTTGACACTTTCGATCCATGACAGGTAACTGGAAGCGGGACTTTGGACGGTTTTGTCTTTGGTGTGGTGCGTAGTAATGCTTCTGATGGCGTTATCCTGTTCGGAGGAGAACGATTCCAACGAAGAACTGTATCTGCCGGTGGTGCTGAGCGTGCACGTCGGTGAGAAGGATCTCTTCGTTTTATGTTCAGATATGGATTCCAAACTCCTTCTACAATAAAAATTTTACCGAAAGGTCTTCCAAACTCAACGTTAACTAATTGGCACTCACCTAAAAGTGCTATCCAAAGACCTTCTGTAGCGGCTGTTAATACTCTGCTCCAGAGAACATTTCTCCTTCGAAGTGAAAACGCTATCATCACTAATAGTATCTAAATCCTTATTTTTATGCGAGAAATTATTACCAGCCGCTCTCTTGACGGTAGCACTCCTCGCTAAATTCGCAGCTTGGCTCCCGTACAAAGTGAGATCGTTCGGATTGTCGTGATAAAAGGGCAATTGATTACCGGAACTACCAGAAGATTCCGATTGAGAATTCGACTTTACACTTTCGTCTTGCGACATTATTATTTCTTTTAATTAAAGCGAATCTTGCACCCAAATGTTTGGCACTGGTTTAACTCTTAGGAAGTTATATTTTAAATTGATTAGAATAAACGGAGATTCCACCCTTTTAAAAGGATTACGGTTGAGAGAGCAGTATCCATGCCGACGATTATCTAATGAATGTGTATTTACGATTCGGTGGTCGTACACGTAAGTGTATTAGATCAATAGTTGATACGGAGTTCCACTTTTTCTTTACTCTTTTTCGTTAGAATTCTATAATTTAAAAAAAAACTTATTTTAATAATACAGAAGAAACCGTTTTATTTGTCGCTTTTTTTGGTATTTCCATCATCCTATGAATAAACGTATTTTTCATGGTGACGCTGGATTTGAGCGTCAAATGCGATCACGTGATAGAATTTAGTTGTTTATATTTGACGCTCAATCCAGCAGTGCATGAAAATGCATCATTTTCATTTGTTGATTGGTAAAAGCAATCGAAGTATGCAACCAGTTATGCATTTCAGTGTATAATTGGTTGCGTCTTTGTTTTGTTAAATGTCAAAGCCTTTTTCTCCCGCATTTGATATTAGATTCAACTGGATGTTACGATACAAATTTACAGATGTGGAAAAAGAAGATCTTCCGCCCACTAAAAAATAAAAGCTCTCCTCCCGGAGCTACAAGAAGTGTCAAAGTTATGGCATATAAAGCAAGGTAAACAATCTCTTAGAAAAAAAAATGATTAGTTATAATTTAATTTGAATTTTTAGGGTAAAAGAATTCGATGAAATTCTCCAACAAGAAGTTATAGATATAGATGCGTTAAAAACGCTTGCTTTTCAAGGTAATAAATATATTTAATCGGGGGCAAGAGTTTTTAATGTTTTATCTGTTATCAGGTATACCCGATGACCAAGGAAAGAGACCGCTGTGTTGGAAGCTTCTTTTAAATTACTTGCCGCCAGAACAAAACCAATGGGAGTCATGTCTTCAAGAAAAGAGGGAACTCTACAAACAATTTATAAGTAAATATTAACGTTTTTTACCTCAATAATTATTTAGTATCGTAATTATTTGTGTTAGGAGAAATGATAGTGATGCCCGGAGGAAAAGAATTCAATGGTGATGTGACATTAGGTGATCACCCATTAAACATAAATCCTGATAGCGAATGGCAGACATTTTTTAAAGATAATGAAGTCCTACTCCAAATAGATAAAGATGTTAGAAGACTGTGTCCTGATATCTCATTTTTTCAACAACCTACTGAATATCCATGTACAGAAATAGTCAATAGTAATGATGTCAAAAGACTGCACACCAGGGTACAAAGAAGTGTTCTCAAATGTGCTAATGTTGAGAGAAAAGGTTTAGGAATAACAAAGGTATGGATAACGTACGAGGAGGTAGGGTTGAAAACTTGTTTACATATTTTAACCACACACACCAATAATATTATCAACTAATCATTTATAGCATAACTATAACAACATAGCATTTAACAAATTTTAGCTTAGAGCTTAAGATTGTAAATTAACAATTTAAGATAGACAATGTTAAGTTTTATGCCCTGCCTTCACATATAAATGTAAATATATTGACCATTGTTTTTCATTTTAATAACACTCTGTCACACAGCATATACATTGACCATGGATCTGTTTTAGTAGCAGGTAAAGAAACACAACTTTTAACTTTAAGCATGGATATTATTTTTAGAAGCATGCTGGAAGTACTAAATCAAAAATATAAAAATTATTCCAATCTATGAAAAAATTCGGAAATGTAGTAGCCAAAGGAATATTAATATTACCGTGATCAAACACTTGAATTCCTCGTACTTTTTTGCAGCACAATTTACACATTGTAATTCACCTATTTCCCACATTTTTTGCAATTATTTAAAGGAATAAACGTCAATAATTTGGTAGAATCATTATTTGATAAACATAAACTATCAACTTGTTTGACAAATACACCCTTTTAAACTCAAAGTTGAAATTGCGACGTTGTCAGTGTGCGCATATATCTTTCTTTAACACTTCAGAAATGATGGATTCGACTGTTAATCGATGATGAACATACAAAAATTAGCCTAACCTAACCTAATACCAACACTACCTGGTGAACAAATAACCTTACCTAACATTTATACGCGCACTTGTTCTCTACTTATTTACTCATTAACATAAAAAACAGCCCTATGTAAATTTATAAAGTAATCTATAAGATATAAACTGCTTTTTCATTAACTGTGCCATACAAATATTTTATCTAATATACCATTATTTCTGGTTTGAATTGAGTTTGGAAGGCTGTCATTTGTCAAACAAGTTGATAGTTTATGTTTATCAAATAATGATTCTACCGAATTATTGACGTTTATTCCGTTAAATAATTGCAAAAAAATGTGTGAAATAGATTAATTACATTGTATAAATTGTGCTGCAACAAAGTGAGGAATTTTAAGTGTTTGATCGAGATAAAAACTTGTTATACAGAATACTCTTGAAGTGGCCACCATATTAAATACTTACCAAATATTTTAGTTGTACCACACGTTTTTCTTTTTAAAGTATTTTACAAACGTTTCCGCACTAAAATTTTTATCAGTATAGTAATTTTATCGTGCTTTTTAATGACGTGTTAAAATTTTATGAACATTCCTTTGGCTTCTACATTCCCGAATTTTACCCATTTTATGATATGATTTGTAATAAGAATTTCATAATAACAAACTGTTGGGAAAATAAAATTGTCACCAAATATTTTTTTAGCAAATTCCATGGGTTCCAATGAAATTTTCCAATGTTAAATTACTCACCAAATTTGTGTTCTAAGAATCTCCCCATCTTTTACGTCTTTAAAAGATAGATTTTTTTTTTTTTTATGTTCTGGTTCCCACGAAAAGGGATATCCTGTAATGTTCAGAGAACATCGTGGGAACCAAGGAAAAGAAGGTAGGAGTTGGTGTTCTTCTTAAATTTCTGGAGGTTGTATGCCTCTGGGAACACCTCCCTAGGCAATGAGTTCCAAAGCTTCGCAATTCGTTGGATGAATGAGTCTTTGGAAAGTGATGTTCTGCAGGTCTCCAAAGTGACCACGAAGGGGTGTGAAGACTGAACTTGACGGGTTAATCTCGAAGAGACTGCCAAAGGAGGAACGATTGTTGATATTTCAGAAGAGCATCGCCCATGAAAATATCTATAAAATAGAGACAAATCGCCAACTTTTCTACGGTGTTCCAGACAAGTGAGCGAGTTTGTAAGCGAGGCATCACCGACGAGACGAATTGCCCTTTTTTGGACAGAATCCAGTAGCTTCAGGATATGTTTAGGTGCTGCACTCCAAATATGGGAACAGTACTCCAGTACAGGTCGGATCTGTGCCTTATAGATCATAAGCAGCTGACTGGAGGTGAAATAGCTCTTGGCACGAAACAAAAAACCAAGTTTTTGGGATGCACTTTTGCAATGGACCTCACGTGATTTTCTCAGGAAAGGTTATTGCTGATAGTAATACCAAGCATCGATATGGATGACTTCAGTGGTATGGTTACTCCTGACAAAGTTATGTTAGGCACAGTGAGATCGGCTTTTCTAGAGAAAAGACATGCTTGTGTTTTGTTTGCATTTAATTCTACCAATAGAAATAGAAAGATAAAGAATTAACTCGGTCAGTTATAATCATTATATTATCGTTTTTCCTCAGGGTTTATCCTATTCTTTTTTGGTATTGGGAGATTAGGTTGCTTTGTAGAGTAAATAAGTATTATAATTAAGTTTGTATGGAATAATTATTTAATAGCTTTGTTTCGGCAGCAGCTTTAGTCTAAGTCAGTTTGAGGACAGTTAGTAAACTAGTATCAATGCGCATGTGTGTGTGCAATTCTGTACTGTTTGTGAATGGTTACCAGTGTTGCCAGAGGCTAAGAACAGAATTATTAGACAACGTCAAAATTATTTAACTTCAAATTATTACAATTATTATCATAATAAAAATGCATGAATAGTTTTTCCAAAGTCAGTTTAAAAATATATAAAAATCATCTCATTAAAAGCCATAAAATCTTGAAAAGAAACCGACCAGTGGCGTATCAATTTTATTTTTAAATCAGATATATTTTCAAAAATTATTTAATTATTTATTGAATGAAATTGTGAGTGTCGAACCACGTCTCATCTAAATAAACTATACTGCTATTACTTTCTTTATAACTTAATATCTATCTTAAATAATTTTAACGAAGTACCACAATATGAAGTGATTCCATAATACACATTCAACTATCTACATACATACATATAGTCACGCCTTTTTCCCGTAGGGGTAGGCAGAGACCACTTCCTTCCACTTGCTACAGTTCTTACACACATCTTTTGCTTTCTATACTACATCATCTCTGCAGCATTAATCCTATTTTCATGCTTCTTCTGCCAAACCCATCATTCACTACCATAAGTAAGTTTAGAAACCAACACTGCTCTATGCACAGCCAGACATGCCTTTTTTGAAACTTTGTGGCTGTTTATTAAGCTATGCCGTGCCCCAATCATTTGTTTTCCTGCCAACACCCTTCGCTCATACACAATTTTTTTAACAGTGTCTACTCAGTACGTCTTCAAATTGTATGTAACTGCTGAAGAAACAAATCTTATGAAATACTTGTCTGTACACCATATTGATTTGTGTAGAGTAAATTTATTATTGTTGCATAATTATAAAAGATCCTGAATCACTATTCAAGTGACAGCTTTAACCCCCAAATTTTTAAATGGAAATAACATCAATTAAAAGGTCTCGTCATTCTGTATTCAAAAATGTTTTCAAATTTATTCCTGCTGTTCCACACTGTATGTATGTGCATGTTTGCATGGTTTTCATGCATATATAATTATTTAAACGTTTATTTTTGCATCGTTAAAAATTAATTAAAAGTGATAATTATATTTTTTAATTATGATTCTGTAAACTTGTTTTTTTTTTAGATCGCTTTATTATCGAAAAAAGCAAACGAAGACTACGCACCAATGACGGAAGGAAAAGAGGCCCATTGGGAAGTTGTAGAAAGGATATTATTTTTATACGCGAAATTAAATCCTGGACAAAGTTACGTCCAAGGAATGAATGAAATCGTTGGACCGATATACTTTGCCTTTGCTTCGGATGTCGATACATCCTTCAGGGGTAAATTATTACTATTTTGATCGTGTTCGTAAAAAGTGTATCTCGAAATAATATCTTTTAAAAATAATTTCTATTGTTACGAGTGTCATGGTACACGTACATTTTTGCATTGCAGAAAACGCCGAGGCGGATTGTTTCTTCTGTTTCACGAATTTAATGTCTGAAATTCGGGATTTCTTTATAAAAAGTTTGGATGAATCTGACAGAGGAATTAACGAAATGATGAATAGGTTACTCAATCAGTTAAAGACTAGCGATTTGGATGTATGGCTCAAGTTCCAACAACTGGATCTAAAACCTCAATACTATAGTTTCAGGTGTGGCTACCACGTTTATTATTCTTTTTTTTACGAATATTGCTTAAGGATGTTCCTGCCAATTTTTGATTTCTTAAGAATCAAAAAAAAGTTGTCTTAATTGATTTGCTAGATCGAAACCTATTTGTATAGTTTATGTTAATTTTCTCGCAAACTGTTCTTAAGAACTAATAAAAAAACTAGACTTAAGTTTAATAGCATATGACAAAGAATGTCTATCAATTTGAAAACGATTTACCTCACCGTTTACGAGAAAATTGCATCTTAAGTTATCAAGTTATAATTTACTCGCCAGCCGAAGAACAGCAGCTCGGCAGACGTGGCAACGCTGTAAGAGCAGCCGACCGATGCTCACGCATTAAAAATAAACTTCTTAAAATGCAATAATTATTTATTTGCGAACATATTGTACATATGTTTAGAGCATGAATAAATAAACAGTATTGCCATAGCAAAACTAACTTAACCAAACCGAGGGCTCTGTTCTATTTAATATAGTTACCCTTTGGTTCGGAAAAGTAAAAAAATAGTTTCATCGCCCTAGCTCTTCTTCTGAAGTTATCGTGCGAAGAGTACAAAATGCGGTAAATTTGAGGATCACATTGTACGGCAGCTACCTGAAGGAATGTACCGTTATGGCACATCTTTGAACTCGGTCTTGTCCTTCGGGCAAAACTTCTACCCTGTAAGTTTTAGTGACCTACCGCCTCTCTGTCTCAAGATATCGTGCCAACACACACACACACACACTCACTCATTCACACACGACAAAATTTGAAACAACCGTCATGCCGAAAATGGTGCCATTCGACGTGTGGGGGCCATGAAACGTGCAGGGCACATGGTTTTGGCGATTTGGATTTTTGTGGGTAAACTAATAATTTTCCTTTTTTACCCATCGGTTCGGATCAGTAAAAATTCACATAAATACTGAAAAATACTAAAAATGATACTGAAAATCATAAACAATGAACATTAAACAATCAAATTGAACGTAGATTTACTTACATTGATTTTCATTTAAACTATCAATTTTATATCTGATCAAAAGAAATACTCGCTTTGGCTAATTTATTCAAAATTTCTGTGGAGATCATATCAAGATCAAATTCTTTTTTCAATAAAAATTCGTACGATTTCATGGAATCTTGTATACTTAAAAAATAAGCAGCTAATTTTGACAGTTTAAACATTCCTGGGTCTTTTCGTTCACGATAGCATTTTCTTAAAACTACCAACGAATCTGAAAATTTTATTTATTAAGCTAATTCCTCTACATCGACTAAACGCTTGAATGATCCAAAACAGGCAGGCAAAATCGTATTTATTACACACGCGCGATCTGCGTAACTAACCTCGCATGTCGCGTGCCGCAGACTGTTTACAGCTGACTATAGTCGAGGCGCTGTAAACTTCCTGCTTGTGCTAGTGTGAGTGTACACTTATAGGTCGCGCGCGAGTTTGTGTGTACAGTAAAAACTAAAATTTTCGCATGAACGAGCATCAAGCAGACCTCAAACTTTTGTAAACTATAATACGGCAAGAACGTCCTTAATAGAAACACATTTTTATGAATTCAACTATTTATAGATGGATCACGCTTTTGCTCTCTCAAGAATTCCCGTTGCCTGACGTGCTCAGGATATGGGATTCGCTATTCTCGGATAAAAGAAGATTCAATTTTCTCATTTTTGTATGTTGTGCAATGATAGTGTAAGTTTAACTTTTTGTTTGGGCGAGCTTTCCCGATTTACTTCTCTGGACAAAAAATAACGAGACTGTATTTTTAAAAATATGAGCGCAATAAATATCGATGTGTATAATTAGGTTGGTATGACTGTTGTGAACAGCTGGCTTAAATTTCATTTGCCTTATTAGGTTAGAAAAATCTGTGGAACAAGCAATTTGCATCTAACTTTGCTAAACTAATAAAATTTCTTGTTCTGACGCTTTGAAAATATTACTTAAGTGTTAAGACAATGAATTTTTATCAAAATTATAAGTTTTTAAGGGGTAAAAATTATTTGGTGATGGTTGAGAAGCAGTCGAAGACGAACCTTATTTAGAAACCCCATCGACCTCAACTACTAATAAAAACATCAACAAAATCAAGGAGTTTGTACTTTCCAATCGTCGATTGACTCAAAGAGAGAGAGCATATAAGATTATTGATTGATGAATGTTTAACAGAAGGTAAAATCCCAACTAAGCGACAAAATGCAGATGTCATCCTTTTTTTTTATGTTTTGGTTCCCACGAAAAGGGATATCCTGTAATGTTCAGAGAACATCGTGGGAACCAAGGGAAAGAAGGTAGGAGTTGGTGTTCTTCTTAAATTTCTGGAGGTTGTATGCCTCGGGGAACACCTCCCTAGGCAATGAGTTCCAAAGCCTCGCAATTCGTTGGATGAATGAGTCTTTGGAAAGTGATGTTCTGCAGGTCTCCAAAGTTACCACGAAGGGGTGTGAAGACTGAACTTGACGGGTTAATCTCGAAGAGACTGCCAAAGGAGGAACGATTGTTGATATTTCAGAAGAGCATCGCCCATGAAAATATCTATAAAATAGAGACAAATCGCCAACTTTTCTACGGTGTTCCAGACAAGTGAGCGAGTTTGTAAGCGAGGCATCACCGACGAGACGAATTGCCCTTTTTTGGACAGAATCCAGTAGCTTCAGGATATGTTTAGGTGCTGCACTCCAAATATGGGAACAGTACTCCAGTACAGGTCGGATCTGTGCCTTATAGATCATAAGCAGCTGACTGGAGGTGAAATAGCTCTTGGCACGAAACAAAAAACCAAGTTTTTGGGATGCACTTTTGGCAATGGACCTCACGTGATTTTCTCAGGAAAGGTTATTGCTGATAGTAATACCAAGCATCGATATGGATGACTTCAGTGATATGGTTACTCCTGACAAAGTTATGTTAGGCACAGTGAGATCGGCTTTTCTAGAGAAAAGACATGCTTGTGTTTTGTTTGCATTGAATTCTACCAAGTTATTGGATCCCCATTCGAGAATTGTTGCTAAGTCCATATTTATATTGTTAACATTTCTTCCTCGTTCATTTCTGGTTTCACGGGCTGATATAGGGGCCCTGGAAGATAAAGCGGTATGGAGGGTACTATCATCGGCAAAGCTGTGTACGGGACATGAAGTTGCTTTCAATAGGTCGTTGATGTGAAGTAAAAATAGTGTTGGTGCTAGAATGGATCCTTGCGGAACACCAGCATTTATGAGTAGAGTGTCAGATGAATCTCCATCGACCACTACATGGAGAGACCTGCTTGAGAGAAAACTAGCAAGCAGAGAACACAACTGAGGGGGCAAGCCATAAGATGGAAGCTTGGCGAGGAGTCCCTGGTGCCAAACTCGATCGAACGCCTTGGAGATATCTAATGCCACAGCTAAAGTTTCTCCATACTTTTCAATAGATAGCTGCCATATATGTGAGACGTATGCGAGCAGGTCACCAGTTGATCTCTGATGGCGGAAGCCATATTGCCTATCATTGATAATTCCTGAGTCTTCCAGATATTTCATGAGCTCGATGTTGATGGCTTTTTCCATGACCTTTGAAATAATAGATAGCAGTGCGATAGGTCTGTAGTTGCTAGGTAGGGTCTTTTTGCCTTTTTTAGGGACTGGCTGTACTCTTGCAATTTTCCAATTGGACGGAAATACTCCCAAATTGTAAGAGTGGTTGAACAACTTGCAAAGAACAGGTGTTAGTTCGGGGGCACATTTCTTGAGAACAATCGGCGGGATTCCGTCAGATCCACAGGCTTTGTTGGTGTTGAGACCCAGCAAAATCTTTCCGATAGTACGTTGGCGAAAGGTGATCTCGGGCATGTGACTGTCAATAGGTGTAATGTTCGAGGGTTGTTTTCCCGAAGAATCCAGAGTGGAATTTCCAGCAAATAGGTGCGCAAAGATATTGGCTTTTTTCTGGGCAGTCGTTGCTAGTGTTCCATCTTTATTGGTTAGGGGAGGAAAAGAGCTGGAAGTGAAGTTTCTTCCCACAGCTTTGGCGAAAGACCAAAATGAACGGGATCCGTTAGGACATTCAACAAGTTTTGATCTTATTTTGGCATTATTAGATAATTATCGACCTATCAGCTTATTATCACACTTGTATAAACTGCTTACGAAAATAATAACCAACCGGTTGACGAACAAGATGGACTCATACCAACCAGTTTAACAAGCGGGATTCCGTAAGGGGTTTAGTAATATTGACCACCTTCAGACAATTCATACTCTTATTGAAAAAGCCACACAGAGTATAATATAGCACTCCATTTGGCATTTGTCGACTACCAGAAGGCTTTTGACTGTCTGGAATCCCTAGACAACGCAAAGATCGACTGTAGATACTCACGCCTTATCAAACAAATCTATTATAACTCTTCCATTCATATAAAAATAGATAATGATTTAAAAACCGACAATATTCCAATCAAAAGAGGAGTAAGACAAGGAGACACTATCTCACCAAAACTTTTTACCCTTGCCTTGGAGGATGTCTTCAAAAAACTTGACTGGCAAGAGAACGGGATTAATATTGATGGAGTGCGTCTAAACCATTAACGATTTGCCGACTATATTGTGGTCATTGCCAACACAGGTAAAGAGCTTAAAAACATGCTTCGGGATCTTCATCGAGCATCGCTACAAATTGAACTTGAAATGACCTTAAACAAAACAAAGATCATTTGTACAGAAGACATCCAGGTAACTGTTAATGACCAACCCCTAGAAGTTGTCTGGGAATATATGTACTTAGGCCTCAAAATTCAGCTTGGCAAAGAAAATGAATCTTCTGAAATCACAAGAAGAATAGGCCTCTCCTAGGCAGCTTTTGCCAAAATAGGATTTATCCTTAAATCTCTTGAAATTCCTATAAATTTAAAAAGGAAATTATTTAAGGCCTGTGTGATGCCGGTTCTCACATATGGACTCGAGACAATGGCAATCACCCGCAAATTTGTCAATAAACTGCAAACCACCAAACGGCAAATGGAGAGGGCTATGATAGGAATCACTTTAAGGGATAAAGTGCACGAGGACGAAATTTGTAGCAGAACTAAAGTGACGGATATACTAAAGCTTGTGACACAACTGAAATGGAGATGGGCTAGTCATATAGCAAAGCACAAGTGGGCACATAGGATATTAATTTGGCGCCCAAGAGAGACCAAACGAAGCATTGGTAGACCCCAGAGACGATATCCAGAATGTTGCAGGAAGGAATTGGATCCGGACTGCTAGGCATAGAAGAGCGTGGAAAGATTTGGAAGAGGCCTACAGAAGTGGATAAACACGGGCTGAGAAAAAGAAGTTATTGTTGGTATACCAAAGGGATCAATATAAATAATTTGGGCTTGTCACGTGTGTCTTCTTATCCTGTTCCAAAAGATTTGAATTCGTTTAAAAAATAAAGTCGTGTTGAAGAGGCTGGAAAGATGCCTTCTATGACTGATAATGATCTGAAATGTATATTTACCAGCTCTACAATCTAGTGAGTATCGTGCTGTCGGTGAACCAAAACAAAAAACTACGTAATAGTCAAAAATCAAGGTCATGTTGACTGTTTTCTTCGACTAACGTGACATTGTCCACAAAGAGTTGCCAAGCAGTTAACAAAGAATAATATTTGATCTTTTGCGTCGTTTACGTGAGTCAATTCGTAAAAAACTACCAGAACTATGGCGAACCGATTCATGTTTTTTGCATCACGATAATGCATCATCGTTCATCGTTCTGCAAGCACCTTATTCGCCAGATATGTCTCCGTGTTATTTTTCCCATTTCCTCGACTAAAATTACCACTTATTAGGCATCGTTTTGAACCAATAAAAGCTTGAATGGAAACAATAATTTTGGATAAATAAAATATTTTCTGTGTGTTTTATTTAATCAGTCCCATTACTTTTTGTCCAGCACGGTGAATGCGGTACATTTAATTTTTAATTATAACTTACGGTATCGTTATTACTCTTTCAATTTTAGCATTTTAAGGAAACAATTGTTAGATGGTGATTTTCCGTCCAATCTCAAGCTGCTCCAAAACTTTCCTCCCATGGATGTGCAGTGTATTTTATCGAAAGCAGTTGAATTATCTCGACAAAGATGTTTTAAACTAAATACTCCGCATTAAAATAAAACTTGATATTTAAAATTTAATCACTCATATACATTCTTAAGTTTTTTATTAATTATAGAATCGGAAATAAATTTATTCATTAATACCTCTATGCATAAAATTCCTATCCATGTTTGTTTATTAATTTTTGCATGATACGCCGCGGGTGAGAGTTATAGCAGCGACCATCAGTCTTCCGTCCGACCGAAAATACCTTGGAAAATAGCTGTAGTAACTAAAAAATGAGCTCTAGTTGTGACAGGAATATCAAAAAAAGGTGTTTGACTAGCAAGAAGAGCAATCTCGAAACTATTAATTTATTTTTTTATTTAATTTCAATTTTAATACATTTTCTGCTACACAAATATTTGGTAACTATTAGAAAATATTTAGGATACGCCACTGGTGCCCAATTCGGTATAAATCGGCACTGCACGCACATATGCTGACTTTTGGAATATGTTGGGGGCTGTTGACAGGTATCTTACTTTAAAAATTCAAGTCTACAGAAGTAACTGATTGAAAGAATTGAGCTGTCTCCATCAGGGGCGTGTCGACGGGCGGACCACCCCCAAAGCTAAGAAATATTGATAGCCTTAAACAGCAACATTTAAACGTATTTTTTTTTATTTTCCGGGGGAGGACTCCCGTGACCCGCTCCCAGAGCAAAATCCTGGGCATGCCACTGGTCTCCATATAAAAGAAATTTTTTAATATTATCTAAAATTTTGTTTTCGCCATATTTATTTTCTTTAATAAAACATCCATCTTTTCATGCACGCGACGCGACCGCTCATTTTTTTTACTAAATATCAGCTTGACAACATTAATAAGTTTAAAAAAGGAGTGTTTTGAATAAATGCGACATACTTATTTTAAAATATTTATTTAACGCGTCGTTTTCGGCATTTGACAATCTTTGGCAAATGTCTGAGCGACCAATAAGGGAAAAATCAGGGTTGCATCTGCATATACCTTCACCGGATTGGCATCTTTTTTTATTTTTCCCCAAGATTTCGCCTCATCTGGCCTCGCGCCTGCGTCGCTTCCATCAAATTCCGAAGAAGTATTTACGAAAACTGAATAATCTGCTCCGTTTCTCTGAAGATATAAGAAATTAATAAAACTTGCTGCACAATTTTAAAATAGCTTGAGTATAATTACAGAATTAAGAAAATCAACAACATTTATAGACAGTAATTTTTATTTATTTTTTCACACAAACATTTATGGTGACAAGCTGCAAGCAGCAGCATTTCGCCACAGTGGCGCTATAATGGTTAGAGGAACGCGTTTTGATTGGCTGTGCCAAAGCAACAACAGTGACAGCTCATCACAGCCAAGCAGAGCGCGGTTCTACCTAACCACCATCGAATAGATTAAGGGTTATGCACAAAAGATCTGATAGGTCGAAGTGCTTGAAAGGCAGCATAGCCTTCACGACCCACCCTAAAATCTACCTAACCATCAGCGCCCTGATAAATGGGTACCAATCTCAAGCAGTGACGTCACATTACGTCACCCTTTTGTCCGATATCAAGAAATTGTCAAGCGGTGCACGTCACCCATACAACAAACTTGAACAGACAAATTATTGGAATTATTGGAAGCGGATGGAGGCTAGGCGAAAGAAAGGGTAAGATTTTTTCCGTCACGAATTACAAAACAGCAGTTGCAAAAATAACGCGCATGAGCGTTCTATTGAAGAGGAGTAGCATAGAAATACTTAGCAACGTGACGCCTGTTTGTCAAAATAACAATTGGAAAAATAACGCGCATGCGCGTTCTGTTGTACAATGTCAAAAAATCCAAAAACAAGTGTGAGAGGAAATATAATACGTTTATCAATAATAATATAGTAGAAGCATGAAAATAGGATTAATGCTGCGGAGATAAGTAGTCTGAGAAGTATAGCCGGAGTGACTCGGTTGGATAAAGTTAAGAATAGTGAGATAAGAAAACGCTGTGGTGTAAAAGAAGATGTGGTCACAAAGATAGTTAAAGGAATGCTTAGATGGTTTGGACACGTAGAAAGGATGGATGAAGGAAGATTGACGAAACAAATTTATAAGGCGAGTGTGAATGGGCAAATCGGTAGAGGTCAACCTCGGAGAACATATCTCAATCAGATCAACATTGTTTTGAAGAAAGGCCAGGTCAAGAGTACCAACAACCGAAGAGCATGTATGAGAGCACTGATGAAAGTAGAGGAAGCAAAAGATGTGTGTACGAACCGTAGCGGAAGTGGAAGGAAGTGGTCTCTGCCTACCCCTATGGGAAAAAGGCGTGACTTTATGTATGTATGTATGTAATATAGTACGAAAGAAACTTTGTTCCAACTGAGTTTTCCATGACACTCGAGCACATTTTTATATTTATCTCACAAACACAAACGCCTTGTGGTTTATGTTGAATAGATATTTGGAAAATTCAAATTCATCCACAATAGAAAATATTTGTTCAAATATTCTAACCAAATACAAAACATTTAAGGACTGCGCTTCAGCTTCATTCGACTAAGTTAATCAAATAATATTTGCGAGATTTTTTTTAACATTATAATTTTAAATAAATTATTAAAGATTAGAAATTACGTACCATTAAGTTTGCATTACATATATGATGTTTAATAAGTCCTCCACCCAGTATAATCATGCCTGTGTGTACAGATTTCATTGCCATTAAGTTAATTCTTCTTAAATCTAAAACATTTAAGAATAAAGTATATTATGAGTAAGCTTTGAAAAAAATAAATATCTACCTGATATTATATCAACCACAAGACCAGGATTTTTAAAAGAATGCATAAACATCATATCACCGAGACTACCATCAGTCAAAGCAGGGCAAAATACTGGGATTTTATTTTTAGATGCCCAATAATACACACTCTCTTCATGGTTGATTTCCTTTCCGAGTCTTTCGATAATCTTACTAGGAGTCCAAAGCACACCATCCTTTTGTTCTTTTAAAAGATCATCAAGTATCGGTAATATCCAATTTTCAAAACTGCAGTAATTGTCATTGGGTACTAGTAAATTTCCTATTCTGTTAATACCACTTTCTCTAAGAGTTTTACCATCTAAATGAAAGTCACCTACAAAGGTAGGAGCAAGACATTTAATGAGATCTTCTTCAATACCACCAGCAGTGGTTACTATACAATCTACCTACAACAGATAAATGTATAATCTATTGAACATATTATTTTCTGTTCATCACAAAAAAAAATCGCCGTTTTTATACTATACCTTTTTCTTACCATTTTATGCTTAACTAAAAACGTTATTGTTTCTCTTAGACCACTAGATATTAAATTGGAAGTATACCCTAAAAATATGGTACAATTGTTTTTGACAACTGTAAATTCATCATCATTGTCAATGAATTTTTCTTCTGGAATTGACTGTTTTCGACAGTGCAACATTTTATTTATTTCTTCGACGGCTAAGCCGAAATTTGTAGCTTGAAAACCAGTGTGTAAGTAACTCTGGAGTAATTTATCATAGTTAAGACCCTCATTCCAGTTATAACCCGATACTCTTTCGTTTAAACATGATAAGTTCGTCGTTTTTTTTAACACCGCTTCGTTTAGTTCCAACATTAATGAATTTGCCATTTTTTAAATATACTTCAACCCTAGATATAAACACTTCTAATTTTAGGTTAGATGTTTTTTAATGGAAGTACAAATTTCTTCTTCATTTTTATTTATTACTGGTCTACGTGTAAATACGATCATACCTTTTTTATTGACAATTTTTGTTTTATACTTAAATTTACAAATATTCATTCTTTTAAAGAAGGAAACATTACCAGAGGAAAAAAGTTTGCGATGGGAGATTTGGTTTATTATAGAAACAATAATTTTCTTTAACATATTTTATTGTAGCAAAATGAATAGGTACATATTAAAGTTGTTAAAATACAAATAATACAACAATACGGCAATTTTGCCTATATTCAGTTAAATCACAATTTAAAATCACAATCTTATAAGTATATATACAATGAAAGTGCACCAGTATTGGTAAATAAATTAACTCTTAAAATAGATAATAAAATTTAAAATACAATTTCAACAGAACTGAATGTAATATTACATAAAATATATGAAAAAAAAAAATTGAACGTGACAGTTTTCTCTGGATATATTTTCTCACGAGTGATAATTTATCAAATTTGTTGACCTCAGGACTACCAAATCGATAGTCACACATAATTTACTTTCGTAATTATTAGTTTATGGATTACCTAATTCATGCAATGCTCGGTTTTTAAAAGGGTTTCCCAACAAATATAAATTGCATTAAAAATTTTGGCTGTGCCTTTATAAACAATAAATAAGGACTTTCCCTGTATTACTAATATTATTAATTAATAATATTAATTGCTAATTACGTCTGGCTGTGCATAGAGAATGCATAAAGATACAGAAGTGGTCAATATTGTAAAACAACTAAAACTGTCTCAGACAGTGGTTTGGTCTCACCACTATACAACTTTTCCGAGCGGCTAACAAGAAAATAATGATTGCAAACATGATAGCCAGAATGATCGCCAACGATCGTTAAACGGTCATGGCATCTAGAAGAAGTGCATAGAGGAGTGTTGGTTCCTTCACTTATGTATGGTAGTGAATATTGGGTTTGGCAGAAGCATGAAAATAGGATTAACGCTGCGGAGATGAGTAGTCTGAGAAGTATAGCTGAAGTGACTCGGTTGGATAAAGTAAAGAATAGTGAGATAAGAGAAGGCTGTGGTGTAAAAGAAGATGTGGTTACAAAGAGAGATAAAGGAATGCTTAGATGGTTTGGACACGTAGGAAGATTGACGAAACAAATTTATAAGGCGAGTCTGAATGGACGGAAGTCGGTAGAGGTCGACCTCGGCAAACATATCTCGATTAGATCAACATTGTTTTGAAAGGCCAGGTCAATAGCACCAACAACCGACGAGCATGTATGAGAGCACTGATGAAAGTAGAGGAAGCAAAAGATGTGTGTAAGAACCGTAGCAAGCGAAAGGAAGTGGTCTCTGCCTATTTCTACGGGAAAAAGGCTTGATTATATGTATGCCAATTTTATAGGCAATTTTAATATTTACTTTTTTTCCGTATCTTTTTACGTTTTTGAGATATTTTCAAAAAAAGTGACATTGTGGGCAGTTTTTAATTTTTTTCCACCCCTAGCCTTTTGCAATAAAAAATGCTTAATAAACTTAATTATAATAGAAAATAAAAATTTTAATTAAATAAAAACGAAAATATAAACAATAATCACGTAACCTAAATCGTACGGTGATAACATTTTTTCACAAAACACTTACTTGTCGCTGTAAAAGTGAAGGGATTATTATTATTATTAATAATAATACCATGAAAGTATTAATTTATTGTTTATAAACGCAAAAACCAAGATTTTAAACCGAGCATCACGTGATGTCAGCACTTAGGTAGTCCATTGTTTCCCTTTTAGTGTCACCTGGCAGTATAAAAATTATGCGTGGGGTGCTTTTTATGATGTTTACGTTTTCTTCTTGGAGACTTTACGTTTACAAATATTTGTTCATTATCAAATATATCAAATTGATATAGCGCACCCCACGCTTTTGATTGTAAAATTATTTTTTATTAATTATTTATTTTTAGTTCGCGTTTTTTTTAATATCCTGGTGATCCTGACCAGTATCTTTGAAAAAAATTTATGAAATTATTGTATTGTCATCGGTCCTTTAGAAGTATACAAAGTTTCAAGTCGATTCGATGTTTTTATATGGGCGAAAATCGTGTCCAAAGATTCCGTTACTAGGTAGAAAAATAATACTTTAACAAAAGTTGAATTAGGTCCAGATAAATTTATCAATATCCTTATTTATCATTACATTTTCGGGAAGGCACAATTTGCAGCGAACTTTTTTACAGACAGAAGAAGCTATAACGTCACCGTTGCCTTTTAATATTATTGTGACCACTGCTGACAGCAGTTGTCACCTTCTACATATGTCCTTCATGCGACTAATTTAAATACTGAATTTGCTGTGGGAACATAAAAAATATGCATATGCAATAAGTTTAAAGTAAATTATGTTTTTTAAGGATTCCAATAAAGTAATCAACGATAAAAACTCGTGTAAAAACATATCAAATATTTTAATACTAAAGAAAACTGTCCTAAATCATTTTTAAAACAAAATAATTAACTAATTCGCACAACCTACGAACTTAAAAAATGCATCGCATTTAATACTGTTACCAATATTTCATATAATTGAATATTTTACATATTTACAAAAACATTTTCAGTGTCTAGGATGGAAATATTATTTACACAAATATAGAAATTGGTTCTGCCTCACTGATATTATCATACGAATGCATAAATTAATAATTTCCATTAGAGAAGTAATACTTAAAAACAAACAGTTTCTCGTAAAGAATGGAAAAATGTTTACCTTCAGCAATATTACAAAAATAAATACAGAATCAGAACCAATTCCAAAAAACCAAGTATAGGCTGGCAAAATCACAGAACATAGTAAATTGGAGTTCTTACGTGTCCCAAAGGAGGCTAGAAGGTAAGAAGACGCATTTCAAATGGAGAGTCGCGTCCCGAGAACTACGAGTAGAGATGTTTCACCACAGTGGCGCTGATGGTTAGAGAACCGCGTTCTGATTGGTAACACTAATGCAATGACAACACTGACAGCTCTGCACAGCCAATCAGAGAGCGGCTCTATCTAACTATCAGCGCCTGAAACCCACCTTGGATAGAGTTTACCATCTGGTAGGGGGAAGCTGCAGCCTATAAGGAAAAACTTTAATCGTCAACTTCTGAGCGGCACCTTCTATATGGCCTGCAACCAGCATGCCAGAGACTAATGTCAAGAAATCGCTTCCTGACAGCCACCGCAGATTTCCAGGATCAAACGAAGAAGTCTAGGATCGATTTTTGGGAAGGCACCAAAGATCAACATTGGAAGGTCTGGAAATCTCTGAATAGACTCCGAACCGGAACTGCAAGATCTAGGGTCACCCTGAACAAATGGGGATACCCAGTGACCTTCACCCTATGCGATTGTGGCGACTCGACACATGTACGAATGTCCGTGCAAGAGAGTTGACCAACAGACCTCTAGCAAACAAAAACATAAATATAATATCAGACAGCCAGGCTGCTTTAAAAGCACTGAGCTCCAACAAGATAAACTCTAAACTTGTATGGAATTGCATCGAATCCTTAGAGTACCTTGGTGCGAACAACAGGGTGACCCTACTGTGGGTACCTGGGCACCAGGGGGTGAAAAGAAACGAAAAAGCCGACACCCTTGCAAAACAGGGGGCCGAATCTGCGTTCACTGGACCAGAACCGGTTTTTGGAGTCACCACAAGTGCCGCCAAAAAAATTATTTCGGACTGGGCGGAGAGGAAAATACTCACGTACTGGTCCGACATACCAGGGCTAACCCACTCGAAGGCGTTCTTACCGTTACAACCCTCGAGAAACACAACTAAGCAGATCCTAGAATGGAGCAGAAATGACCTGCGTATTCTAACAGGACTGCTTACGGGACACTGTCGTCTAAGATACCACCTCAGAAAGATAGATCTGAACTAACAAACTGTCGGTTCTGCTGCGTGGAAGACGAAACTGCTGAACATATACTATGTTCATGCCCCGGCCTGGGAAGAATAAGGTTCAACATATTTGGTTACACTAACCTAAAACCTACCGATTTTAAAAAAATCTCACCCTATACAACCATGAACTTCGTAAGAAGGGCTGGATTGTGCGGTGAACTGTAGCCTCTAGGGGTGAGCCACAATAGACCTACTAAGGGTCGCGGTGGAGGGGCGACCACGCCCCACTCACATGAAACCTAACCTAACCTGTGTCCCACCCAATGCACCCACAAAGATCTGATGTCAGCTCTACCAAACGCAATCGACGTCGCCCAATACTGGGCAAGACATACTTTTTTAATTAATTTAACAATATCTGTATACCTAACTGCTTGTTTACCTTTATGGATTGTAATTTATATATTTTGTAAGATACTTCTGACTCGAATAATATAATAATAGCGCCAACGTAGCTAAAAGAGCTGCCAGATCTTATATTTGGATACAAAAATTAATAATTTAGGTTTTTTTTGGAACGAAGTTCTTTATCGGACGGTTCGGGCTTGGCGGATGGGAGCTAGGCGAAAGAAAGTCAAAGAGTTTTCCGTCGCGAAACAGTAGACGCGTATGCCGTGTACCAACTATACCAGCGCAGCCAATGCCTTGAACCAATAAGCGCGCAACTATAACTGGGCACAGCCAACAGCATACGCACTATGGATAACTCTTGTTATTGGTTAATATACATTATTAAGCATTGTGATAGTGGCTTAGAAGATAATAACAATGACGCTAAGTAGGTTAGGTTAGGTTTTATGTGAGTGGGGCGTGGTCGCCCCTCCACCGCGACCCTTAGTAGGTCTATTGTGGCTCACCCCTAGAGGCTACAGTTCACCGCACAATCCAGCCCTTCTTACGAAGTTCATGGTTGTATAGGGTGAGATTTTTTTAAAATCGGTAGGTTCTAGGTTAGTGTAACCAAATATGTTGAAACTTATTCTTCCTAGGCCGGGGCATAAACATAGTATATGTTCAGCAGTTTCGTCTTCCACGCAGCAGAACCAACATTCCGTTTGTGATGACGCTAGGTAAGTGTGTCAAAGTTAAAGTGCAAAAATATGTGAATCATTTATTTTCAACCTAAAATTTTTAAATTACGACTCTCTTATAGCCAATTAGTTGACAAATTGACTAAAAAAAACATCAAAAAAAAGCAACAATCCCCAAAAATGCAAAAACGAGCGTGAGAGAAAATATAATACGTCAATATTAATATACCACGAAAGGAACTTCGTTCCAACCGAGTGTTCCACGACACTCACGCACTTTTTTATATTCTAACACCAATACATCAAAAATTGTATTCGTCGCAAACTTTTTCTCAACAGTTTTGTTAGTATGAATAGAAAGATATAATTTTGTATAATTTCAGTGACCCAGCGGTATAAAATAAGCACTGGCAGCACTGTAAGTAGAGACCCTCCAATCGCAGCTATCGGGACGCGCGTTTAGTTTTAGTCCCCATTGGTGTCCCCACAAAAATATTGAAGCCTGCGGTTGCAATCCCATTGGAGGAAAACACTTTGTGAAGAATACAACAAACTCGAGAGAAAGCTTATTATTTTTTATTGCCTCACAACGAATTGCAACGCCTTATTGTGATTTATGTTACGTAAATGCTTGGAAAAGTGTTCAAATTTATCCATAACAGGAAATATTTGACCAAATGTCTAACCGAAAACAAAACATTTATGGACTTTGAAGTTAATTTTTGTAAATTTATCAAAAAATATTTCGAAATTTTTTATTTAACGTTTAGCTTACATCTAGTGCACAAATAGAGCAGGAATTGTGTACATACATGGTTTATAGATTTTATAGGTGTGTCATGAATTAATGCAAAATCGCGGAACGACGGACAACTTTAGGAAGTCAGATCGATTATTTTTTTAATTAATTTAAATATTGCTGAAACCAAAATTTAAATTTGTATTGATAAATATATGAGATTTGTTTCAACCCGCAACTTTTGCATCGATCGAATTTACGCTCAAGCGTCAGCTTTGTATACCGTCGAGCAATATTTTAACGGATTTGTGACCGTTTTATGCACTCTACAAACAACTGACAGCTGATGAAATACCCAACACGCATGTCAAACAGTCTCTACTTTCGACCGTGCACCGAAACTAAGAACTGCACTTTAACCATCGGTAAGAAAAGAAAAATGATATGAACGTTTACTTTTAGATGCTTTAAACAGTTATCATGGCTTTTATAAATGATATAATCTGAATATTGTCCATCTACTTTTGGCAGGTTATGCAGTTGTTTGTCTGGCTCCCGACAAGATACCTTATTGGGATTTCAATAATGAATAATATCAGGTTAGGATAAGTAGGTAGATTTGGTGGTGTGTATAGTAAAAAATTGGAGAGTATATGGCGCCTTTACGCACACCTCTAAACGAAGCCGCTTATTTTTACCCGGTACGTTTGCTTGACCGCTATAATTACCGTTAATTCGACGTTTCAAAATATTTCATTTACACGTTTATAAAAAGTAGTATCGTGTAGAAACATTTTTTTTAAATAAGCGACTACACAAGACTAAATAACGTCATTTCTAGTTAAAATATACTTCGATTCATTCTCTCCCGGTGTGTTTCAGCCTTTTCCCATACAATTTTTCCAGTCTATACGATTACATTCATAGAAACTATTTTACCTAGGAATCCTATCTAAAAAATCCATTTCTATAACCTTATCGATCTTCTCCAAGACGGAATCCAAATATTTGTCGTGTTGCCTTTCGCTAATGTACATGTGATCTCCAGTTACAAATTTGCTGCAATCAGTTCTGTGTCTGTCAGAGCAAGCGCTGAGCGTCTTGAAGAACCCGTGCAGATCTTTGAGTTGCGTTATGTTGTTCATGGTAAGCAGCAGTTCGTTTCTGTTCATCGGCAGATAGTCTATGTGGGTGTCGGGATACTTTTTGTCCATCAGCTCTGCTATCCTATTAACATGAGGCAAAAATGATATTTGACTCAAGTGGTTGGAGGTTCTCTTGTTGACATCGTCGCCGAAGTAGTTCGTCGTCGTTTTCTTGTTGAGATCGTCCCCCACGAACGCCCAACGGTACCTGCAGGTCAACATTAACGTACGTTACAACGGCAGTTATCTTAAAACCCAATTGTTGATTTATTTTTAGTTCCGTTTATACTCATTAAATGTAAATAATTAAAGATTAAAGCCGAATTTACACCGTTGCCAACAACTGGAGTTTTGAAAAATTTGTTATCAACACGCGTATCTAACCGCAACGCGTTTACTTACATTTGGAACTGCGGAAGAGTTGTGGCAGGAAGGAGCAGCGCCACGTCCAGTAACTTGGCGGTGGACAACTGTAGTCTTAACCAATGCGGATGGCCTAAAGCGTGGAGACCGTTGTTGCTGTTTGTGGCCCAGCTTGCATCAAGAGAAGACAATAATTTTATGTGAGAACTACGAAATGAAAAAAAAAAAAACAAAAAAAAATATTACTAAAAACAAAAACAAGAAAAAAAAATTACGAAAATAAAAATGAAATCGATGACATTGTAAAATATTTTAAAGTAAATTTTAGATCTAGGTTAACCTAGCTTTAATAATGACAGCATTAGATGAAAAATAAAAATGTATAGGGTTATTTACCATAAATTACCCATCCCTTATTACCTGTGAAAAAAAGTTTTGCATCATTTTGATTATTTATATAGAAATGTCACATATAAAACACTATAACTGTCATATTCATAGCTTACTTTAATAATGTAACCGTTTTGATCATTTCATCAAAGAAATGTCACGTATAAATACAAAAGCTGTTATTTTCATAGCTTACTTTCATAATGTCAACCATTTTAATTATTTCTTTTAAGAAATGTCATTTATTAAACAAAATAGTTGCCATTTTCATGGCCTATTTTAATAATTTTAACCATTTGGATTATTTTATTAAAAAAATGTCACTATCAAACATAATATCTGGCATTTTCATAGCTTTCTTTAATAAAGTTTACTATTTTAATTATTTCATTAAAGAAATGTCACTTTTAAACACAGTAGCTGTCATTTTCATAGCTTATTTGAATAATGTCAACCATTTTGATGATTACTTGTAAGAAATGTCACTATTTAAACACAATAGCTGGCATTTTTATAGCTTACTTTAATTAAGTTTACTATTTTGATTATTTCATTTAAAGAAATGTCACTTTCAAACACAGTAGCTATCATTTACATAGCCTATTTTAATAATTTTGATTATTTTATTAAAAAAATGTCACTATCAAACACAATATCTAGCATTTTCATAGCTTACTTTAATAAAGTTTACTATTTTAATTATTTCATTAAAGAAATGTCACTTTTAAACACAGTAGTTGTCATTTTCATAATAATGTCAACCATTTTGATGATTTCTTGTAAGAAATGTCACTATTTAAACACAATAGCTGGCATTTTTATAGCTTACTTTAATTAAGTTTATTATTTTGATTATTTCATTTAAAGAAATGTCACTTTCAAACACATATTTAACAATTTTGATTATTTTATTAAAAAATGTCACTATCAAACACAATATCTAGCATTTTCATAGCTTACTTTAATAAAGTTTACTATTTTAATTATTTCATTAAAGAAATGTCACTTTTAAACACAGTAGTTGTCATTTTCATAATAATGTCAACCATTTGGATGATTTCTTGTAAGAAATGTCACTATTTAAACACAATAGCTGGCATTTTTATAGCTTACTTTAATTAAGTTTATTATTTTGATTATTTCATTTAAAGAAATGTCACTTTCAAACACATATTTAACAATTTTGATTATTTTATTAAAAAAATGTCACTATCAAACACAATATCTGGCATTTTCATCGCTTACTTTAATAAAGTTTACTATTTTAATTATTTCATTAAAGAAATGTCACTTTTAAACACAGTAGCTGTCATTTTCATAGCTTATAATAATGTCAACCATTTTGATGATTTCTTGTAAGAAATGTCACTAATAAAAAAATATTAGATTAAAATATTTTAATAGCTTAATAATGTCAACCAACCATTTTAATTATTTTATTAGAGAAATGTCACTAATCAAACAAAATAGCTGTCATTTTATAGCTTACTGTAATAATGAAAACCATTGATTTTTTATTGAAGAAATGTCACTTATCAAACACAATAGCTAATATTTTAATAGCTTACTTTAATAATGTCAACCATTTTTATTATTTCACAAAAGAAATGTCACTTATAAAACATAATAGTTGTCAGTTTCATAGCTTACCTACTTAAAATTGTTAACTTTTACATATTTATAGTGTAAGTATAGTATTCAATATTTATTACCAAAAATCGGTATGAGATAGGGGTAACATGGTATTTGAAATCAAGAAAAAAGATCATTCCAAACATTTAAAAATATACGGGGTATTCCACACTTTTTATTCCCAAAAATTTGCAAAATTCAATTATAACCACATAACTTTCTTTCTATGAGCATTAATAACGATAATAAGGGGTGGATAACTTAAAGTAAAAACTCTGCACACACCACACTTAATTTAAGACGTATAGTTTAAGCTGGTGTTAAAAAAAAACGGTTGTAATGATATAACCTTCGATATTTAAGTTTAGTTATAAAAAAACGTAAAATAAAAATTTACACATTTAACACAAAACAAGCTTCAAATGAATAAGGAAGTTGGCGTATTAATGCAGCGAATAAGCGTTAGTAAGGTATAAAAATAATAATTAATTACCTGTTGTTGGACCTGATGCATCCAGCCACCACAGCAAATCACAAACAGATAAATAACGTGTTAATTACTTCAAGTGACTTTGATTGCGCGTTTAAATTCAATGGGACTCCCTTCGTGTAGTAATTCTGCTACTAAAAAGGGTTGCCTTTCTAGTTTCGCAATGCGACATTTAGAAAGAGTGAGTAGCAGATGTTGATTTCTTCAAAACTTAAAGGGCAACCCTCGTAACGAATTTCATTTAAAACGTCGCGCAAGAGTCCCAATTCAAATTTAAACTAAAATGAAATGCCAATGAAATTAAGTTTTTTTTTTCAGGATTGATTTGAATACGAATGCGTTAACAAACAAAACTTATCAAAACGAAAATTTTCGTTCGCATTCAAACCAAGCTGTACTATGAATTTTTCTGACGCCACTTGACAAGTTTTGTTAAAACGTACGGCCGACCACAAAACGGCCATCAAATATATTCTAATCGTGCACAAAAATACAATTAGAAATTTGATCAACAAATTAACACCTTAGTCTTTCGTTTATAAAAACAAATTTAGATTATCTACCATGCACAAACATTTTAGAGTAGAAGCGACAATTATCCACTTTTTATTATTTTGTAATGGAATTACTGGCTTCTAATACATACGGTAATTATACAAATATGGAAAAATATTTGTGGAACACGGAAATTTCAATGCAAAACAGAGAACTCGGCGGAATCCAGTCGACCAGCACAAAATATAACAAATATTCGCGATAAATAATCAAGTAATTAATTATAACACTCTAATTTAAATTTTCCCCACTTCGTCGACATGTGTTTGCGACGTTACTAATCAGTATGAAAATGTTGGCAACGGTGAGTACGCCTGACTTATCAGGAAAAACGATGTATACAAGGGATAAAATAATTTCTCTTCTAAAGATAACGGTTTTTAAAATAAAATAAATATTCTACAAATTAATAAAAGCAACATTAACTCTTTTCTAAAAGGAATCTAGAAGACGAAGAGAATGCCTTGGTGCTGAACCCTAAATGTTCGAGCAATACTCCAGTAGAGGTAGGACTTGAGCCTTGTACGTCGTCAACAGTTGATCAGGAGTAAAAAACTTTCTAGCTTTCCACAGAAAACCTAGGCTCTGGCTTGCTGACATTGCGATGTTAGCAACATGGTAGCAACAACATGGCCAAGACATATTATTAGACACCGTGACTCCCAAAATCGAGATGGAGGGACTTGATTCAAGGGACATTGTGATGGAATGATTTGAGGAATTCACTTTCTTTCAGATGCAACACTTCGTTAGATTTCTTTTGTTCTATTAAATGTTATTCGTTTCCATTTTAAAATCCTTTTTCGATCCGTCCCTGCATGCAAACGTCTTAAAAACCGTTTTGTCTTCTTCTTCCTCCCTTTGTTTCCAATGAGCAGTCTCGAGTCGGCGCAATAGTAAGTTTCCTTTCTCAACGCGCCGTCTCAATTCGACGCATCAGTAGTATTGTTCCGACAGTCGTAGCGAGCGACTGTCATACAGCTCCTTTTCCACGGCGATTAAACCTCGCTTGTTACTTGCAATAAGTTGTATTCCTCCGATCGTCAATAGTGGCGAGTCATTCAATATTCTTTTCCTTTCATTTCGTTAGTTTAATTCCTATTTTTCCACGGCTTTGAATTAATTTCATTGCTTGAAGCATTTAACTAGTCGAGACAAGTGCATTGTGTTCTTTGAAGATAGAAATAGTGTTTATATTTTATGTTAATTAAAAACCAGCCAAATTGTGATTACTTCCAGTCCACTTTACCGAAGTTGAGTAAACATTTCTCCCGTGAAGAAAAAGGGAAATTATAAAAACATCTTCTACACACAATTCAACATGTGGTTTTTTGACCATGTGTTGCATTTACAAATTTAATCATAAAAGCTTTTATTAATTGATCAAAATGATATTAGTGTTTTCCTATATGTGTTTGAAATGACAGAAAAATACAATAGAATATTTTTCTTAATTTCAGTTGAATTTTTGTTTTTAAAAATGCCAGCAATTAGACGTACAAACTTAAGTCGCAGAATTCACAATGCTACAAGTCAAAGATATACAAGAGCAAGCCAAACTGACGATTAACTCAAAACGCGGAATCGAGTTAAACGGAATCGAAATCAACAACATAGATATGTTGCGTTTAACCCCTATCGAGTTGCATTTAAACATAACGTGGAAATCGATTACAGTTCACAGCAAATCGTTGCTATTGGACTAATGGACGTTGTGTGTCAATATTGCAAAGCATTTAAGTTTAAAAATGAAGCCCCTGGATTGTGTTGCGCGAGCGGTCACGTCAAGTTGACGCGAGCGGTCACGTCAAGTTGACGCCATTGTTACCGCCACCAGAGCCACTACGTTCATGTCAACGAAATGAATTTTCAAATCCAAAATAAGATTGCTGGCGAATTGATGAATTGATTCCGTCACTAATCAAGATGATGTTGTCAACTATCCAACGGAATTCTTAAATTCGCTGGAATTGCACGGATTACCACCTCAAAATATGTAACTAAAAATCGGAACTGTAACGATTATGTTGCGGAATATAAACCAGCGACGTCTTTCTAATGGCAGACCGGACTTGCGGTAAAGAAATTAATGAACAACGTCATTGAAGCCACAATTTTGAAATAGAAGTACAAAGGCGAAGATGTTTTGATTCCACAGATCCCTTTGATTCCGAATGACATGCCATTCGACTTTAAACGGTTATAATTTCCAGTGCGGCTAGCATTTGCAATGGCGATAAATAAATCGCAAGGGCAGTCGCCAAATGATTGTGGCATAAATCCTGAACATCCATGTTTTTCACATGGCCAGTTGTATGTCGCCTGTTCCCGTGTCGGAATACCAACAAAACTATTCATACACACCAGAATGAATGAATGAGTAAATAGGAGTTGTGAAAGAGTTCTAATTTTTTCCTAGGCACTGCAGCATTGTCTGCTTTTGTACCTTTCCAGCTTCTTAGGTTAGTCCCATTTCTTTAATTCTCCTGTTAAGGAGTAGAAGCTCATGTACTGCTATTGCCTCAGGTGGATCACTCCCTTGGTCTTGTATACACTTCAGGTAATGCCTCCACTGGGCGGTGGCTTCACATTCGAAGATAATATGAGCGACTGTTTCCTCCTCCTTATTACATAATCTGCATCTAGGTTCTTTGTCAAACACGCCTATATTGTGCAGATGTTTTCTCAAATACCAGTGTCCGGTACAAAGCCCTACAACTGTTCTAAGTTTTTCCCTACTTAGCGAGAGCAGCTTCCCTGCCTGCTTAGGTGAGAGTTCTTTCAGCATTAGCTTGCTGTGCCTAGATCCCTTTGGCTGATGCTGAGAGTGGACCCAGCCATTGATCGCTGCTTTAACGCTGGCCTTGGGTATCCCTATTATTGGTTCTGGTCCAATAAATGGTGTTCCAGAGCCCCGCCTAGCTAGTTTGCCCGCTTCTTAGTTACCAGAAATACATTTATGCCCTGGCAGCCACGACAAAGTGACCTTGTTATGGTTAGCCAAGGTTCGTAGGTTTCCGGCACATTCCCGAAAATTTTTTGAGTCTATTCTCCGTGATGCCAAAGCTTTAAGTGCCGCTTGACTATCTGACCTAATAACGATTGTTTTTTTTATATCCTTGTCTTAGATTTTCAACAGCACAAGCATTTATTGCATGTACTTCAGCTTAGAAGACCGAGGCATGTCTCCCAATGAGTTTGTTTGCTCATATTTGGGTTTTGAAGAGTAGACGCCTGAGCCAGTTTCTTCGCTGGTTTTTGATCCATCTGTGTACCAGGTGAGTTTACCAGGTTGATCATCATTTCCTTCGTCATCCTTGAGATAGATAAGACAACGTCTGTCGGGTAAGTTAGGTTATTATATTTTGTGTTGGTCGACTGGATACCGTCCAGCTCTTTGTTTTGCATTAAAATTTTTATGTTACACAAATATTTTTTCATATCTGTATATTTTAGCTACATAATAAAAATTTGTTAACATTATACGAAGTCTGACAATAAAGTAGGACTGGGACGAAAGGGAGTAGTCAGATAGGGATTAGCTTTTCGTCCTAAAACTGCTTCACAGAGAAGGTATTTTGGGCGAGTGTCTTGTCCTGACGAAGAATCCAAGTTTTCTCCTGCCAGTTTGATTGACATTCTGCTTCTCAGGTACCCATTCGAGGTAAGTGTCTGCCTGCTACTATTCTGATACTCAAACGTCAATCCTTTCCGACAATTTCTCCGATTTTCTATACACTGTCATTATTTTTTAAATATGAGGAACGACTCTCACGTCTCTCGACGCTTTAAAAATCTCTCGTGCCAAATAAAAATGACTGAATGACTGTTTTTAGGCAACGAGTCCTAGTCCCAAATCTTTATTGTCACACTTCGTATATAAAACATGTGAATAAACAAATTTCAAGCGATAATTGCAGTGGCAACAGTTAAAATTAGAAACGGTTATGATGGGTGTGTTTTTTTAAGATTAGAATGCTGTTTCTTTACTAGAAACACCTCAGTCATAAAGCTAACTTTTCAAACTATAATTATAAGTGACATTTTAATTGTCAGTTTGTCGACGGGTCCTAGAACTTTACCGTCAGACCAGTTAATTTAAAATCACCTTTTTGGTGAAAAACTTTAACTTCTCCATGTAGATTCAAAACGAAACTAATGACAAGTTGGTTGGTATATTTTTGAATTGTTTCTCGAGTCAATTACCAGATACAGTCAGCTTTTTAAAGGATTAATTGATGTTGAGCAAAGTTAGGACTTGTTCAAATTAACAAATGTATTACTTCGGCCACTAGAGCCAATAATTTGGCTTGACTAAATGTTGCTGGTATAAGAAGCAAAAAGAATGTGAGTAGTACATAACAATCCATACAAAGTAAAAGCAAAAAATAAATACAGTCCGAACGCGTGTATTGGTCAAATGGAGAGACAATAATGTCACACCAATGAAAAAGTGCAACATAAAAAAAATGAATGGATTTTCAGTAACTTTTTTTTTCTATCAACGTCACCCGATTTATAATCAATTTTCCGATAAGTTTTTACAATATCGACCATCGAGACTGTACACTAACGATTTAAATAATAATGATCCGCAACCAATATTCAAAAAAGACAAAATTTAACAACACACACACACACACACCTGAATTCTTCCGTATCCGTGGACAACTCCTGTTCGATCTGAAGGAACACCTGCAACATTTCGCTGATGATGATTGGCCAGAGCGAAGTGACGTGCAAGGGGTTCATTCTCAAAAGGATAACTCTAAAACACAAGAAAACTTGCGCTTGCACTCCGGGAACGCTGAACCTCAAACTACTCGTAAGTTGCTCTGAAAAAAAAATACACAGACTACATTACATTTTATAACGTGCGATGATTACATTTGAGCTTCGCGAGAGTTTGACGTTTTACTGAAAAATAAAAATCACTACGAAGATATAGATAATTATTAAAAAAAAAAATGGGACTCTTGCAATAGATAATGGGTAACGTGCACGTGACGTTTCGGCTTATCAAAGGTAGAAATAGTGACGCCACAGCTTGAGATTCTATCTATTTGACAAAAAGTGGCGTCTGTTACGGGTAAGATAAACTCTACTTTTAAACACTTGAATATTACTGTTTAGTGCTTAAAAATCACTAATAACACCACCATATTATTCGTTAAACCTAAATAATTGTCAAAAAACTGACTCTAAATTAAAAAAAAAACCTAAAAAACTCAGAAAATCAAAATCGTTAACTGAACATAGGTAACCTTATAAAAGATGTCATTTTTTATACCACGTGCACGTTACCCATCTCAACCAGTGGCGTCACGTGTACGTCACCCGTTCTACCGATGTCAAAAAGTGGCCACGTGCTGAACGTTACCCATTGCAAATGATATGAACTGTTTTGTGAGTTTTATCGACGACTGCTACTCTCTACACTCCCTACTACTATATTGTTGTGCAAGCCATTTCTTAATTTGAGCCGATCCGGTCTTGCTGGAAAATCATGTCCCCTAGTATAGTTGACTCGTGGAGCTCCTATATTTTCCATCCACAGATGGACATTTAGGAGAAAAACCTGAGCACCGAGCTACGCCGCTGACTACCCCATTCGATTACTTATCAAGCAGATTCCCGCTTGATCGATCTCGACTGGAAGAGGTCTATACACCAGCTCTTTCGAGAAGCAAGATGAACACATTTAACTATATAAAGCCACCGAAATATAAAATTTAATAAGAAGCATGCATAGACGCATAAATGCTGTGATCCGAAGTAGAGGAGGCAACACACGCTGGGACACACTTGGATCCATTATCATGCGGTCCCAGGTTTGATACCTGTACACCTCTAGCATCGGGCAGCAACACAGAATGTGTATGATGCTCTCTTCCTCTTCGCCGCATAGTCGGCAGTTTTTCTCAGCCACCAGCTTAAGTTTGCAGAGGTGCGCCCTTAGTGCGATGTGGCCAGTGAGCAGGCCAAGCGTGCTGCTTAGCCTACTCCGGTTTATCGTCCAGAGTGCGTCTGCCCTCTTCTAGAGAGGTTTTTTTATCAGCTGTCTTGATGTTCAGCAGCCAGTATTTGCATTCCACTGAGCGATATGTTCTTGCTCAAGGATTAGTTTCAATTCATGTTTTGCTTCGACAATTGGCAATCCAACCAACTGGCTTCATGGTTCCACCAGGGTCCCATTTCTTGCCAGTCCATCGGCTACCTCGTTGCCATTTATCCCTGTATGCCCAGGAACCCATGTAAGAGTGACCTTATTTGCAGTCACTAACTCAGTGAGGGCGCGCATGCAGTCCCACACCACCGATAATGTTGTAGTGCAACTCACGAGAGCCCCAATGACCGCGCGACTGTCAGTGAGAATATCAATCTCACTGTTGGTCACTCTGTTTTTTGTCAGGTGCGTAGCACAACTGTGTATGGCATAGACCTCGGCCTGGAAGACCGAGGCGTATTTCCCCAGGAGTATGCTTTCCCTGTGGTTGCAGGATGCTTCAAACAAATCTGCCCCGTAGCGTCCTTGGTACTTTTGTTACTAAGTCTTAGGAATAATTTTAATTCCAATCTTATAGAGAAATAGTAAAGCTATTTCACTTTAGGAGTATACGAATTTTTTTCCAACTTTTAATGTAATCAATGTCCACACAAAATTATTAAAATTAATTCATTATAGCAATTTGTATGATTTAATATGTTGTTGCGTTAATTTTGTCCAGTAGTTTAATTATTTTTTACATTTTAATCCGGTGTGGGTGAAATTTTCCAAACAATCTGATCATATCTGAAAGAGAAAATTTTTATACCTCCATATAAACAGATGGAATGCTAGGAAGTTATTTTAAAATCGATTACAAACAAACAAACAGAGGGACATGTAATCTAGTCAATAAAAATGTGGTGAAAAAAGTCAATCGTTTATTTTTTAAATTAGAATTTTCCACCGATTCCTTTACCTTGAATATCTGGCATGTATTTCGCATACTGATCCATCTCGCTACAAAATATGACATAAGCTAGCCGTTTCAGCAGTTGCGCTTTCTGTTCGTATTCTTGCTCCCTCGACGAAAAAATATTTAAGCTACCGCTTTGATTCATCGATACTCGATCTAAAAAGAAAATGTGTCATTAAATGTAAAATTATTCACCCAAAAAAAAGATGCTGCCAAGTCATATTAAGTATAGCAGAAAAAAATCTCGACTTACTCATCAGATCTCTAAAAGTCGTATTGTCATGCGTCATCAAATTGTCAACGATTATCCTCCAAAACTTCATGCAGGCTTGGTCCATTTGAAAGAGTGTATTGTCTAATAATAGATCGAACACGTCCTTTTTCCACGCTTTCCTAGTGTACTGATAACTGCTCAGACTGGACAGCAATTTCGAACAGGCGCTGAAACTCGGCATGTTCTTCACCGTATGGGTCTTTAAATACGGTACTATATTACACATCAGCGATATTAATATGTTGTTGACTTTATCCTTTTCTGATGATCCAAAGCAAATGTCCAGGATGGGCGCCAGGATTTCGGAGAGTAGCTAAAAAATACAGTTAGTTTTTCAACTACAACATAATATTCATATTGCACGACATAATTTATCGACCATACGAATTTGGCAATCCCATCCCTAGTCTCCTCACCTTACAGGCTTACGTTTTCATAAATTCTTAACTAAAAAAAATATGAGCCGGAAGTCGGTAAAAGTCGACCTCGGCGAACATCGATCTCGATCAGATCAACATTGTTTTGAAGAATGGCCAGGTCAAGAGTACCAACAACCGACAAGCATGTATGAAAGCACTGATGAAAGTGGAGGAAGTGGTCTCTGCCTACCCCTACGGGAAAAATGCGTGACTATATGTATGTATTAATTAATATAGCGCACCCCACCACGCTTTTGATTTTAAAATTATTTTTTATTTTTTAGTTCGGTGGTTTTCTTATAAAGCGTGTTGTCTTAGTTTTTTTAAACTAATATTTATTTTTCATTTTTTAGTTCAGGTTTTTTTTTAATTATTGCTACTTATTGACGATCTTTATTTCGGTATTAATTGTCATATAAGTTTGTCGTAAAATGGAATTCCGTGAAAATTTATTTGCGTATAAAAAAACGCGAGGAGGTATTAAAATAACTAGGTTTTAAAATGGTAGTATGCGTAAACGACATCTGTTGGAGAGTAGTTCAAGCGTCACCATCTATTTAAATTGAATTCATGAGGGATATCAGCCATTTTTAATCCATATAAAATACTTTTTTTTAAATATAACTGATCCTGGCCAGGATCTTTGAAAAAAATTATAAATTTTTTGTATTGTCATCGGTCCTTTAGAAGTATACAAAGTTTCAAGTCGATCCGATGTTTTTAAGTGGGTAAAAATCGTGTACAAAGATTCCGTTACATAGACAGATAGATAGATAAACAGATATGAGTCAAGCTAATATAAGGCGTGTAAAAACAATAATCATTCAAATAAAGTTTACAATCAGTTATTTCTGTAATATTAACACTCGATGATGTTTCCGATAGCATCAAAGTTAAACGGAGCGAACCGAGTTACGGGGCTGCCCGAAGCTTTCGCATCACGACATCGCCATCAGATGTTTCACATCAAAATTCATCCTGACAGTTTAATATTTCGTTGTCATTCAGTATATTAAACAAATTTGCTTCGCGATTTGGACAAGACTTCTTCTCTTTTCGGCCACGATACCACAGTACGCATTCGTGTCTTACAAGCTTAAGGCTTGGAAAAAGACACATTTAAAAAGCTCGCTCGCTCATTGTTCAATTGGGAGGTTCCCCGAGACGGCCGCTGAAAACATTTCAGAATCAAGGAAGACAACAAGTGAATGGCCATTTTTTAGTAGTATATCTCTTAATTGATACGTTTAATATATATTTTAAAACACTTAAAACTACAGTCTATCGTCTTTCTCGCCCCGAGTGGTTACTGTAAGAACACAGTTGGTGGAGAGAATTTAGTATTCTAATTATTTAGGAGGAGTATACGTATCAAAAACAAATTTTTTCGATTTTTTACATTATCTTAACTAATAGTAACGATTTGTTAAGCTCACTTGGCAAGAATAAAGAAAAATTATTTCCTTGCCACCCAAACCCATTAAAACTACAATAATATTGTATCCCGTGTCCATTTGAGAGGAATCGATACTCGAGATACTGCAAGAACACAGTTAGTGGAGACAATTTAGTATTCTAGTTATTGAGGAGGGGTATACGTTTTGAAAAACAAAATTGCGATGTTTACAACATTCTCTTGGCTTATAGAGGAGATTTGTTGAGCCAAATATGTCAGAAAAATTTCTCCTCGTATTCCTGAGTTGATCGGAAGTACATATTTCATAAAATTGAATTATTTTTTCCCCTTAATGTATGCAACACAGTAAAGTGTCATCGCTCCTCCTCACTCGTAGTTGTAGAGGTGGAATTGGCACTGCAAGTGTTGTACTTCGTACTCTGTATACTGAATGGGGACTTAATAGTTAACTACTTGTTTGCAAAAAAAAGAGTAGTATCTTACTAATTGAGCTTGTACGCTGTGACTAGAATTAATAAATATATCGCTGTGGCTGCCGCTAATAATATTCGACTCGGGCGTCGTCGAGTCTTCGTCTTGTTCCTTAACGGCATAATTTCTTCGTAACCAGGTGGTTTGTTCCAGACAAGATCCGCACACTTGAGATACACAATCTATTAACTGCAAAAAAAGTTGTTAATAATTTAGGGAAACGAGTGTCGTTACAAATGTACCTTCGCTGTAACATCCTGCAAATCTTTTTGGTCCTTTTTTTCATCCAACGGACAACACTTGATCATGATTTCGTGTAAAATAGCCGCCAAAAGAAATTGCGCGGGTGGCGTCAATGAACAACCTTCTCTGATAAGCGCAAGAAGAGAACCCCATGCCTCCATTAATTGAGCGAAAGATGCGTTACGCATATAACTGCAAAAAGTACACATTAAAAATGATGTCGGACGAGATTATATACATAAAAAAAATGTATTTTGTTACTTTTTAAAACTTACCAGTAAAACAATTCAAGAATTGACACATCCAAACAAATATCCGCACTGAGACCTTCGGTAGGTGGAGGGTTTTTTATCACAGCAGTTACAGTTTGTACCAAATTATCTAATGGAATGACTCTAATGGCCAAAATTAAATAAACTAAATTGTTTTGGCTGGAGTTTGGTTCGGGAAGCACCTAAAAAATGTTATACGATTTATTGCAATTTTCATTATGTTAAATTTTCCGTCAGGATTATAAGATCATTACTAACAATATTATTTTATTCTCTTTTAAACAAATACTAAACTAAACAAAATGACCGTTAAATCACTAAATTCTAATTGTAAATATCTTCAAACATAAATAAAATATTATTCAATCCACACCCACTAATGTTACGTCACTGGAGTAAGAAAACAACAAACGCATGCGCATTATAGGGAAAAATCACGGAGTGGGCGACATCTATTATTAATCATGTGAACTTCTCGAGGTGTAAAAAACAAACTAACCTCCATATGTTTTTATGGGTGAAAAGTGAACTTTATATATTATTTTGAGCAATTTAAGCATTGAAAGTGTATTTAAACGAATATTGTGTGAAGAATTGGTATTAGTAAACCAAAAAATCAGAAAGAGCAAAGGATTAAAAATTTAATAAAAAATAATCAAAAGCGTGATGGGGTGCTTTTTATGATGTTTACGTTTTCTTCTTAGAGACTTTACTTTTACCAATATCTGTTTATTATCAAATATATTAATTGATATAGCGCACCCCACGCTTTTGATTGTAAAATTATTTTTTATTAATTATTATTATTTTTTAGTTGGCTTTTATTATAAAACATGTTATCTTAATTTTTTTTTAACAATTATTTATTTTTCATTTTTTAGTTCGGGTTTTTTTTTTATCCCAAAGATCCTAGCCAGGGTCTTCGAAGAAATTTATGAAATTATTGTATTGTCATCGGTCCTTTAGAAGTATACAAAGTTTTAAGTCAATCCGATATTTTTAAGTGGATGAAAATCATGTCCAAAGATTCCGTTACATAGAGAAATAGATACAAGTCAAGCTAATATAAAGCGTATAAAAAGGCGAGAAGGTATTAAAATTCCTAGGATTTAAAATGCGTCAGCGGCATCTGTTAGAGAGTAGTTCAAGCGTCGCCATCAAATTTTTACTTCTTATGTCAGTATATTTATATTGAATTTATGGTGGATATCAGCCATTTTTAATTCATATAAAACACTTTTTTTTAAATATAACTGATCCTGGCCAGGATCTTCGGAAAAAATTTATGAAATACTGTATTGTCATCGGTCCTTTAAAGTATAATAACATCGATCCGATGTTTTTAAGTGGGTGAAAATCGTGTCCAAAGACATAGATAGATACAAGTCAAGCTAATATAAGTCGTGTAAAAAATACCCACTTTCAAATTTTTCAACACTGGTTGTTTTCGTGTTTTTTCACCTCGTAATTCGGCTTCAAAGAAGTCTGTATTTTCGTTTATAAAGTCACACAACATAAAAGTGTCTATTTTCGGCAGATTATCTGATTGTGTTTGCACAAAACCGGTGTCAGTTATGTAAAACATTTCATATGGGTTATTATATTTAATCCTTACCGTTTTCACACTACTAAATGGATTCCTTCTTTCGTACCAAGCCACCGAGATGGCCGCTAAGAAACTCGTACTGTGATGTACAGAAATGGGACTTAAAAATTCCAACAGTTGCTGTTTAACGATCTTGGAATTTCCATAAATGCCGTCGTAATCGTTCTCCAGATTGACGATGGTCTGCCAAAGCTTAGCGACGCTGGATATTATTCTCGGCATGTGACTCAAAATGGTCTTTCTGGCGTGTTGGTAATGATCCGAATTTTGTTTGGTAGAGAAATTGATATCGCTACTCAGAGGCGAAAAGAACACGTTAAACAAATTGTTTATTATTTCCCCTGGATTCGATAGCGGCGTATTCGGATTGGCAGGTACATTTTGGTTAGCTGTTTGCGAGGAATCCAACAAAGAATAATGACAAAGAATCGTCAACGCTTCCAATTGGGTCACGGCGTAGTCGGAGCAAAAATCGCCTTCTAATTCCGATTTGATGTAATTGGCTGCTATCTCTTCAATGTTGTTGCAAATCTGGTGAATCACGCTGATCGAAATTTGTTTCAAGTTGTCACCGAAATACGGCAAGCAGGATGTAACTAAATACAACCAGTTTTCGTGTAGGTACCTAATGCTAGGTTGCCGCAAGGCGCTCATCACAGCAGAGAGGAAAATTTGCTGTTGAGGTATCAAAACTACAGACGAATTTATGGTTTCGTCCGTTTGCGACTTTTGTGGAAACACGTTATGCTCCAGAATTATCAACGAATTGATCAGCCTCAGGATTTGCATTTGGTACGCCTCTACGTGCTCTCCCAATTTATTATTGTTATCGCACAGCTGAAAATTGTTATTGGCCAGGATTTCTTCGGCGAAAGTCATCTCGTCGTCGAAATTTCTCACCGATATCAACAAACAATTCAGAAGGATTTTCTGTAGTTTACATTTCACCAATAAATCGGCTATGTAACTGGAGAATCCCTTCGAGTTTTCTCCCACCATTATTATCAACTTCTTCATAATTGTATTTAGAATTTCCAAACTTTCCAACTGTATTTTTAAATTGTTAATCATTTCCTCGGAAATTAACGTCGATTCTTCTAAAAAGGGGAAGAACGTCCTTGAATAATTGAGACATATGGAGATGATGACATCCAGGAACATGTATCCCCTGTAAAAATTTATGTGGTCGCTGCCGAGTTCCCCTGAAAATCCGTATCCCAACAGAGACTTTCTATGTCGAGCTAGAAGATTTAAAATTTCGTTACTTTTGAGATTCTTTATCCCGCTAGTAGCCAAACATTTAATGAACAGCTGGGGGTTCGAATTGATGCAATTCTTCAACGTTTGCAAAGCGTAAATCACTTGATTCGAATCGTATATTTCGTAATACAGACACAAATGCGAATGTATCGGATACAAAACGACGTTTTTCGGCGCCTGGTGGTTAAGTTTCGTTTTTAAATCCAGATCCGTAGGTCTGGCCGGTGTGCCGTCAGTATCATCGTCGGTAGATTCTGAACAAATACGATCTAAAATGTCATTTAATATCTCGCCGACTAAAAACTTTTCTTCGTTCCTTCTAAAGAAATCTTCGGCGCTCTTACTGATCTCCAACTCACAATTGGCGTGAAGGTTATCGGAATCAGATATGCAGTACGACCAGCTTTGGACCAAAGTGTTTTCCATATCCGTTGTTTTGGTGACGTTAATTTGTTCGTCGAAACTGTGGGACTTTGAGATTTTCGAAACGTTTACGACATCGTTAACGGCTTCGACAACTCCGTCCGCAATCGGTTCGATGCTTTCCAGTAATAACTTCGCCGCCCTGTACTCGCTTTCGTTATTTGTTTGCTCTAAGCTATTCCTATTTTTCAAGCTGTCGAACCCAGAGTCTCTTTCGCCGTTAGTCATCCTTTCTGGAGAGTAGCTCTTGCCAAAAGAGTCCTCGTTACTGGTGTGCGTCAGATCGTTGCCGGAAGAGAAACTCTCCAACGAGGAATTCGAGTCTCGCTTCATGTAAGACCCATCCAATCCGGTTGGGTAAACTTCTTTTGTGCTCATAGGATTTATTATGAGTTTGACATTCTTAGGGGACTTTTCGGATTTCGGTGAGGCATTAACGCCTCTAAAATCCCTATTCTTCTTAGTCACTACGTTAGAGTCTTCGTTGATGCTCGTCGTCATGCTTATCATGGAAGATGAATACCTTTTGCCGGCTTTGGAGAAAGTAAACCAACGTTTCTTAGACGGTTTGGGACTAGGACTGTCGGTTACGTGGTACATTATGTTCCCGTTGACGTTGCTAACGGCATAAATTTTCTTGGACTGCATATTTTCTATTGTATTATGTTCATCTTTGGATGTGTCACTTTGGGAATCGGAGTCGGATATATTTACGTGACGTATGGAAACTCTGGCGGTGTTGGAAGCGAGCAATTTCAAAAGGATCGGGTTTATTATTCTGGATATGTCGTTGTGCAAGAGACTGTGGGTAAGAAACGATTCGGAGAGGAGCTGGATATTTGGCGTCTCTTTGTTTTGGAGGTTATCCAGAATTTTTAGCAGCGACCTACAACGTAAAAATTAAAAGATTAGAATTAAGTGATTCAAATATTGTGGCAAAAAATGGATCTGCGACTCAAATTGATTGTTTTTACATTCCTACCTGTCGAAATTTCTAATGTTCGGTTTATTTGGCGAGGTTTCGATGGTCAAGTCTCTTCCCAAATGCCACAAAAGAAAAAATTGTTTAATATATTGCACGTTTAGGTTTTCCTGCGTTAGAAAATTATTAATGACGTTTTCTACGAACGTAGTATTGTCGAACGTGTTGTGTATTTGATACAATAGTGTCACACACAACATTAACTGATTTTGTTCGTTAATAATTCCCAAAAGCTTCCACAAAATTTGGCACATTTCCTAAAACAAAAACAAAAAATAAATAAAAGGCATTCGACTGAATATTTCCAATCTCGGTCATTTTATTAGGCGCCAGGAACTTTTCTTCCCCTTAAAATCAACCAAAAATTGGGGAGGGAGTAGGAAAAAATGAGCCGTCACGGAATGCCTAGTAGATGTGAAAAATTTTTGTATAGAAATATGCAGGGTGTTCTAAAAAAACTAAACACTACAGCTGAATATCACTTAATTTCAATATGCTACATTTTCTTCATACAAAAAAAAACGCATTGTTTTTGACAACTGTCATTTGTCATCAGTAATTTTCTTCATTTTTATCTTTAAGATTTCATTTACTTTCCTGTTTAAAAAAAAAAGAATATTAAAATTAACAGAATATGAAAATGTTTACCTTGTTTATACAACGAATCAGTTTTATTTTATTACAAATAAGAAAAATCAACCCAAACAAATATTATAAATAATACAGTAAATAAATAAAAATATATAAAACTGATTTTTAAAAAACCAGCTATTTTCGCCGCATTTTAACCTGTACTATAGGTTTATGTGGGTCGATTATATATCAGAAAACAGCTACACTCCTGGCTATATGCCTACGAAGGGCATTGAATTACACTGATAAATAATCGTGCATAATCCCATTTCGGGTGATACGCACATGCTTGTTAAGTAAAAGAAAAAAATATTAAATTTATCCTTTTGAAGTGACCACCTATAGACCGGTTTCGGGGTGTTGCCCCTCATCAACATAGGGCAAAGTTTGCCCTTCGATAAGACAACTCACCTATACCAGGTACACATGAAGGACTAGACGCAAAATGCTAGTCACGACTTCTATACCTTTTAACAAGCACCACCCGGTAAAATAGCTTCTGAATGGAAATATTAAAATGTAAATATTATAGAAAACTATAAAAATATTCTCAAGAATACAAAAGTATATAAAACTGATTTTTAAGAAACCACAAATAATAAATGGTACAAAAATAATTCAATTAGTCATCAAATATTATTAAATTAATGAGTGGCAACTTTTTAACATCGGCAAAAATGGTGGCGTACACGTGACATCACTGCTTGAGATGTGTAACGTGCACGTGGTACAGCAAATGACATATATTTATGTTACTTGTAGCCGAGGCCACTTTTTGTAAAATAGATAGAATCTCAAGCTGTGACGTCACATATACGTCAGTCTTTCTACCGTTGTCAAGCTAAAACGTCACGTTCACGTTATCCATTGAATTAAAATAATGTGCAAACAATTAAAATAACTATGGTTTAAGTAATTCAAATAACTAAACATTGTAACAATGTAAAATTATTTAAATAACGTCAATAATGAAAAAAAAAGTCAATGACGGCTAATTTTGATTTTACTCACCTCTATTACGATGGTGTTTTCTTCGATATACTTGACGTGTGTTACGTCCAATATTCCAGTTATGACAATGTTAACGTTAGACTCATCTATTTTTTTACCGGAGATGGAATTGTTTGCGAGGCTGAAAATCTCCAGGAGCGTGTTCATGGCCGTCAGCTGGTTTTCTCTCGAAGAATCCTTGCAACAGGACACCTGATCGAACAAAGATAATAAACATAATGACTTCCCAAACCGAGAAGTAATTTTTAAGCACATATAACTATTTTAAATACTCTAAGGATATTAACTTTTATTTAAATTTGTTCATTAAATATATATTATTTTAAATCCACATAGTATGTCACTGTTTTTTCTAATGATTTACTTAAGCACAAGAAAAGCTTGACAAAAACATTTAAAAAATCATGTTTTTGTAACTGTTTTATATTTTATTGGTCTCAATCACTAAAGAAAATGTGTTAGAATTGATTTGTTTAAAGTAAATCACATCAATATTTGAATTAAATATGAAAAGACACCATTTAAACGGCTAACAAATGTATAGAGCCATTGGTACGCTATAAAATGGCGCTTGACAAACAGATGTAGAGCAAACATCATAAATAGTTTGCACGAAGCTTCATTAAGATCCATTAGATGGCTTAGAAGTCATTCATTAACGAGAGGCCTGTGCAGAGGAAAAATGTAGAGGAGGTTCTTTCTTGCAGAAGAGGTACAATAATAGTGAAATCAGCATTGAATTTAGATTAGAACCGATCTCGTTTTACTGCAGCATTTTTTAAAAGCCAATAGGTACATTGATAAAATACTTTAACCTATTATGCTTCTATATCCCGCAAACATTGAAGAAAATTTCGAACTGATACACGACTAAATATTACTGCAACAGTGGCTAGCTTTCTCGATGATAATACTTAACGTGCACGTGACGTTTCAGTTTGACAACGGTAGAAAGAGTGACGTACATGTAACGTCACAGTTTGAGATTTTATATATCTGTCAAAAAGTGGCCTCGGCTACAGAAAACATAAACCCTACTTTTAAACACTTGAATATTACTGTTTAGTGCTTAAAAATCACTAATAACACCGCAATATTGTTCCTTAAACCTAAATAATTGTCAAAAAGCTCACTCTAAACAAAAAAAACCCAAAAAAGATCAAAAAATCAAAATCGTTAAGCAAACACACATAACCTTATAAAAGATATGTAATATTTTGCACGTTACCCATCTCAAGCCGTGGCGTCACCCTTTCTACCAATGTCACGTGCCGCACGTCAAATATTGCCGTTGCCTGCGCAATCACCTGACTGAAATTTAACAGAGCAAGTAAGGGACATGCTTCAACGAAGAGTTTTAAAGGAATTTTTAGAATCACCAACAATTATTCGAGGCTTCACAGGGAGCATGGATAGCTATACCTCAACAAAAAAATAGATAACTTGATTCTATCCATGCAAAGATAAAAAGTTGTGTTATAAATAATCGAGGAGGACACACCATTTATTAATATATTTAATTTATTAATCAATATGAAACTGCTAGCGACGGTGTGTACATCTGATTTATTAATTTATCAGGAAAGAGACTACGATGTTTGCAAAAGATCAAATAATTCCTCTTCTAAAAATAAATGCTGCATCCATTTTTACCATACTGGCTTTGAAAATATAATAAATATTCTACGAATTACCTTCTGAAAAATAAACTAAATATTTGAACTTTAAAAATAAATAATAGTTTAAAAAAACTAAGACCACACGCTTTATAAGAAAACCACCGAACTAAAAAATAAAAATAATTAATAAAAAATTATTTTACAATCAAAAACGTGGGGGCGCGATATATCAATAAATATATTTGATAATAAACAGATATTGGTAAAAGTAAAGTCTCCAAGAAGAAAACGTAAACATCATAAAAAGCACCCCACGCTTTTGATTGTAAAATTATTTTTATTTGTTCGATAACTCTAGTTTTATTCTTGAGTGATTTTTGTTGTTGACTACTCTAATTTTATCCAAGCGCGTTGCAGATTATTTTTTAGTTCGGTGGATTTCTTATAAAGCGTATTGTCTTAGTTGTTTTAAACTATTATTTATTTTTCAATTTTTAGTTCGGGTTTTTTCTATTTAATAAAAGTGATAGCTTTTTTTCGATATGACCGCAATCTATTATATACTAATGATCCTGTGAAAAAATTTATGAAATATTTGTATTGTAATCGGTCCCTTAAAAGTATACAAAGTTTCAAGTCGATCCGATGTTTTTAAGTTGGTGAAAATCGCGTCCAAAGACTCCGTTACATAAATAGATAAATAAAAGTCAAGCTAATATAAAGCGTATAAAAAAAAACTAGGCTATGGTTTTAATAAACTTTGTCAAAATTAACTGCAACGTGCAAAACTTTAATTTAATTGAAAATTTCTAGCTCAGAAAAGAATATCCTTAGATTATTTCCATGTGTGAAATGCAATCGTGCAAAATACTAACCACAATAAGGGACTCCACCCAGGCGGGTAGTTTCCGTTCATCGTCGGCGCTCAATAGGTTTGGAAACGCTGAAAATTCCAATAGAACGTTGGAAGCTATGCCCATCGCTCGTTCATAGTCGCTCCCGCATCGTCCCGAATCCGACGGATTGGGGAGCGGGGAAATTTTGTTTTTAATCACGAAGTTGTCGATGTCGACCGGTCGAAAGTCGGTTTTGTTTGTATGACACAATCGAGCGTCTAAAACAAATTGAAAATGTTAACGAGAGCCGGCGGTAAAACGATTGTAATACTTTACCTAAAAGATTCACCAGCCGTCGAATCCTGCAGTCCTTATCGCACGTCAGAGACTGCATGACGGAAGTTACATCGGTGTCGGGCAGAAGTTTGACTTTGATGAACTGCGTGTAAAACGCTTTGTATTCATTTAAACATTTGACGAATTGTTTGTTTTCCACTTTGGCCGTCTTGGGCGAGGATTCGATGGTGTCCACGACGGTCAAAGGAAGTTTACCGGGTACCGGAGTCGCGTTTTCAGAACTAAACGAATCGTCGGTTTCGTTTTTGGATTCGTCGAGTCTGGAAGTCGATTTGGATTTTTTGCTTTTCGTCTTCTTATCGATTTTCGGGCTGGTTTTTTCTTTTTTCTTTAACATTTGGTTGCTGTACGACCTTTCTCTGTTATTAATATCATTTTCTGTGACAGTTAATTCGTTTTTACACAAATTGCTCATATTCTCGTTGATTTTCGAGTCGGATTTGCTCTTTTCGATCGTGCGCTGTTCGCCGTTCTCCAACGTCTCTTCTTCCGCGTTTTCGATGGTTTTGTCCAACGAATCGTTCAGCGTCGAGTCCAAACTCTGATTCGGCGCAGTCGAAGCTTGCGTTAAAGCAGTAGGTTGAATTTTGCCCAAGATTTTCGTGCACAGCTGCAAACTCTCGGATATCTCTTGTTCGTTCAGATTTTCCAAATTCGATTTTAACGTAAGCACCAACTTCCAGAAGAGATTCGGCAGGATATTGTTAGTGTTTTCGGTGTAGGATTCTATCGGTATTATGTCGAGTAAAAAATCAGTCAGGATGCAGAGCTCCAATACGTGCGGCGAGCCGCTTCCTATTTCGCTAACGTTGTTCCTGTCCCTGTATTTGTACGTCTTGATGTTCCTCACCGCTTCCACAAACAGTTTCTCTATATACGACCATATGTAGTGCCTCTGCAAGGTATTGAACAGCAAATTCGCGTTTTTTATTATCTCTGGACAATTTTTCGCGACGAATTGTTTATTCAAAGTGTTATCGTCGTTTTTGAGGCTCGTCAAATCGCCAGTAAACGACACACACCTCACGGCACTGTGTCTGTTCTTCTGTTGATGTAAACACGACAGATACAACGTCCTAAAGACGTCGCATAATATGCCGTCCAATATGACGGTGCCTATTTGCGGTTTGTCGAACAGCGATATCAAAAGTCTGTACGGTTTTATGTCGATGGGCACTTCGGTGCTGCATTTCTTTAAAAGTATCTTCAGACCGTCGTTTAGAATATCGTACGCCAACGAATGTTGTCCGTGCGATGTAGCCTCATCCAAATCCCCTTCTAATTGAACCGTCAGTAAGTTGTTGGCTTCGCTGCCCAATAACCATGAGTACAATCGCCTGAAAATACGTTGCAAAATTAAAACAGTCGATTTAATCTTTAAAACAATTGGATTAGTTCGAGCATGTACAAAAAGTAACGTAACTTGCTAATATTTCGATTTCTGTTACAACCGTAAGGACCGCATAATTCTAACCTTATTTATTCTGCAGTTATCAAAAAAAATAATTAACAAATAACAAAAAAATAACTCTTATTCAATTGGATGTTCAAATTGTCTTCCTTCTTCTATTTGACAATATCCAAGTCTATTATAAAAAGCTAATTTGTTATTTGACGGGCTGTTATTAGTATTCTATTTCTCAGTCCATCCCGATTATCAGGTTTTGTCTTGTACACAACGTTTTTCAGAGATTCCCATGAGGGCGATAAACCGGGAGATCTGGCTGGCCACTCAATTGTGCCCCTTCTTTCAATCCACATGTCTTGTAAAACTTCATTTAAGTAATTTCGAACAGCAACACCAAAGTGTGGTGATGCACCGTCCTGCTGAAACCAAATGTCATCAAAATTGTAGCCAGATCATCTGACCAACGAGTGGTCGGTCTGCCTCTGCTGCGGAAAGCGTGGTCTCACGGTCTCCATTCAGTTATTTTTCTAGTCCATCTGCCGTCGCTCATTCTGGCTAGGTGACCCGCCCAGTTCCATTTTAAAGTCGATATTCTTGTGATGGTATCTGTTACTCCACTTTTCCTTCTCACCTCTGTGTTTGGAACTCTATCTCTCAGGGATAAGCCTAACATTATTCTTTCCATGCTTCTTTGCGCTACTCTTATTTTGTTCACGGTGTTCTTTGTTAGAGTCAGTGTTACAGCTCCGTAAGTTAGTACTGGTAAAATACATTGGTCAAAGACTTGGAGTGGAGACTCGAAGACTGGTCGAAGACTCAAACCAGTCTTCGAGTCTCCACTCCAAGGCGTTTCTACCTAAACCCTCGGGAAACACAACGAAGCAGATCCTAAAGCAGAAATGACCTGCGAATTCTAACAGGACTGCTTACAGGACACTGTCGTCTAAGATACCACCTCGGAAGGATAGGTCTGAACCAACAAACGGACTGTCGGTTTTGCTGCGTGGAAGACGAAACTGCTGAACATATACTATATTCATGCCCCAGCCTGGGAAGAATAAGGTTCAGCATATTTGGTTACACCAACCTATAACCTACCTATTTTAAAAAAATCTCACCCTATATAACCATGAACTTCGTGAGAAGGGCTGGATTGTGCGGTGGACTGTAACCTCTAGGGGTGAGCCACAATAGACCTACAACAGGTCACAGTGGAGGGGCGATCACGCCCCACTCACATGATACCTAACCTATTCTAACCTACATGGTTCGTACCAAGTAGTATTAAACATAACTTTTTAAGGTTAGATTTATTAATCAAAATTTCAAGTGAACTTAAACAATCAATTTTACACCAGAAAGGTACTCTTGGTAAAACTCGATACTGTGTACCGTTTTCGGAATATTTTGATTTGAAAATTATGAAATAATAACCGATGCTGGTATAAAGTAATGATGTTTCAAAAAAAGGTGACCCCGTCTCTAGGAAAGGTAGAAAAATGAAGTTTGCTTAGTAAAAAAATTTCGTAACGCCATCCGTATTCAAGATAAAGGGCGATGAAGAAAAAAATTACTTTATTTTTCAGTTTTCTACCCCTATCCCAGAGACGGGGTTACTATTTTTTGAAAAACACTTTATCCACTCAGAAAAATTACCTACTTAAAATTGTATTTTTATTTAACAATTTGAATGTTTTATATAACTGGCCAGTAACCCAAAACTTTAGGCTGCAATTAGACATTTGTAAAAATTCGGGCTGCAGCTTACCAGCACCGCTACCGACATTTAGCGATTAATCGTCGCATCCACTTGTAAATATTTTGTCAAAAACGCAATTACTCAGAGTATCGACAACAAAAATTATTTCACCTGTTCAAGGACATATCTCGTCTTAAGATCGTCGTCAAAGCGGCCGTCACCAACCGTACCATGTCGGCGTACAGTAATTGTTTGTTATTCATCGGGAAGCAAACCATCAGCAAATCTAACGCGGATCTTTGTACCAGCACACTCGAATCTTGCACCGCCGCGCAGAGTCCCGCAACCTACAACACAATGTTAGAATTACACGAGGATAATTTTATTGTACACGAATAAACTTGCCATTAATCCGATATCGTTTCCCATCAAATGCAGCTGATCTTCCATGGATAATTTTCGACTATAATGAACTAATACGTAACTGATGGCGGGTAATCTGACGGGACTGTTATTGGACACGCACTGCCAAATGCAGGTATAAAAATAGGGCGGCTCTACGCCTTCGCAAACGTTTTCTAGAAGTAAATTGGTCCTGAAAATAAATACCGCTTGTGAAATTCATTAGTAATAGGTTAAGAATCAGTATAATAACACAACCAACTACAGTATTGAGGAGGAAATAGAAAACACTACAGCAAAGACCTATCTGACGTTGTCTAGAGAGGTTGGATTGGAGAATCCATTTATTTGCAGAACCGTGGCTGATCAAGAAAATATCGAAACAATAGGTGAGTTAAATGTCCAAAAAGGAGACCCCATCAGTGGAGGATGCTCAAGGAGTCCAAGTGCTGTGGTGCACTCCTCCAACCTCTGACTACGTTTCAGTTTATTAGGGATCTCTCTCTTTCTCTCTCTCTCTAGTCGTTTACTTAATATTCTGAAGTGTCGTGACCTTATGTTTGTCGTTCACGTTATGGTGTTTGTAATTCCTTTCCTCTATCTGGAACGCATCTTATGATTTTCCCTGTGAAGTGCTTCACTTGGTCCAACCAGCATTTGGGCAAGCTTCCCCGAGGTCTCACTCCTTCGACTTTTCCTTGGATTACAAGTTTTTCAAGATTGTCATTACTTTTTCTGCTCACATGTCCAAAATATTTGAGATTTCTTCGCTTTATCATGGTTGACAGTCTATCTTTAACTTTTAACTCTTCTAACATTGACGTATTCGTTCTATGAGCAGTCCAAGGAATTCTTAAGAGCCGTCTCCAAGCCCACATCTCGAAACCAAGCCTACATCTTGAAACTACCCAATTTAGCAGTGTCAAAAGTCTTTAAGGTCCATGCCTCTGGTCCATAAAAGCGCAATCAGGAATACAAGAGTTTCGACACGTCTACGTTTTGTTGTTGGGGTTATATTCTTGTCTCTCCAAATTTTATTCAACTTAATCATGGCGATTTTGGCAAGAGCTATTCACCTTTTAATCTTTATGGATGCGTTTCCATCTTTATTTATATGTGCTCCCAGATAGATCATTAGGGATCAGTAGAATGAAAAACCTAGCTGCAGATTTGTCTATGAGCTACTAAGATTCCAACAAAGACCTATCTGAAGTTGTGTAAAGAGGGTCTGTCTAAGATAGGACAATCAATTGCAGACTTGTGATGGAACTAGTGTAACACCACAACCAAGAATTATCTGGCGTTGTCTAGAGAGTCTGCGTTAGAGAATCCATTTATTGGAAGAAGGACTTTAACTGATATGAGGGAAATGTTGTAACAATAGGTTAGTTAAATGCTCAGGAGGGGAACTCATCGATGGAGGATGCACAAGGATTCCTAGTGTTGCAGTGCAATAGATTAAGAAGTAAACGGTAAGGAATTGGTGAGATGAAATAGCCAGCAGCAGACTTGTCAAGGAATTACTAAGATTCTCCAGCAAAGACCTATCTGACGTTGTCTAAAGAGGGTCTTCGTTAGAGAATCCATTCACTAGAAGAAATATTGTCGACCATGTCTGAGAGACATTTTGGGACAATAGACTGTTGGATATCTAAGATAGGACAACCGGGAACTAGTATGACACTACAGCAAAGAATCATCTGTGTTATCTAGAAAGTATGTGTAAAATAATCCATTTACTAAAAGGATGGTCAACCTTGATTGACCTGAAGAAAATTTTGGGACAATAGGTTAGTTAAATGTCCAAGAGGAGACCCAGTTTCAGATTAACAAGTAAACGATTTGGGATTCATAAAATGAAATAACCAGCTGCAGACTTATCTAGGAAATATCAAGATTCTCCAGCAAAGATCTATCTGACGTTGTCTAAAGAGGGTCTGCATTAGAGAACCCATTCACTAGGAGAAAGATTGTCGACCCTGTCTGAGAGACATTTTGAGACAATAGACTGTTGAATATCTAAGATAGGACAACCAGGAACCAGTATGACACTACAGCAAAGACCTATCTGGTGTTATCTAAAGAGTTTGTGTAAAAGAATCCATTTACTGGAAGGGTGGTCAACCTTGACTGACCTGAGGAAAATTTTGTGACAATAGGTTAGTTAAATGTCCAAGATTAAAAAGTAAACGGTTATCAAGGACATATCTAGGAAATACTTAGATTCCCTAGCAGAGACCTATTTCATGTTGTCCAACCACTAGGAGAAAGATTGTCGACCCTGCCTGATCTAAGAAAAATTTGGGGACAATAAATTGGTTAAATATTGAAGATCCCCACCGGTGGAGGATGCACAAGGAGTCCATGCGCGATTCACATTAGAAAATGAATGGTTGCACAGAAATTGCATTATTTATTAATTACCTGTCAAAGTGATCTGTCCCTGTGTCAAGTCCTAATAAAATTCCACTGAGAAATCCGCTTAACGCTGGTCGGAGTCTATCGCCCAACGGAATGAAATGGGTCTCATAAATTGTTAATAACGTCGGTCTAATATTCATGGCTGCGTGTCCCATGAGTGGAAATAGACCTACGGAGAAAAATGCTCAATTAATTACAATGATAATGTTAAATAGCGGGCGCACAATTTTTTTTACTAATTACATCTGTAAATAAAAAAAAATTAGCAGTCATTAGGACTGCCGACAGACGTTAAAACTTAAAACCATAAGATAACAGTGGTTTTTGGATTATCAAATTAATTTTAGTACGTAAAAATTAAAATTTCATAATTTGTTGATTAAAATCATTGAATAATAAATAACCTAATAAAGTAGGCTGTCAGCTCGAGGCCACTTTTTAACAGACGGGTAGAAGAAAGAAGAAGCCATGACGTCACCGTTTGTTTAATATTATTTTGACCACTGCTGATTACAGTTGTATAAAAACAAATCGTACTAGACTGCTAGATTTATGTGGTTTACTTCTATTAACATGCTTATATTAGTTTCACCAGTATGTTTGTTTGCTCTTTGGCCTCGATTTTGCCCTATTTTAAGCGATCAGATTCGCACACTTGCCAAATACCGACGACAATGCAATAATTCGATCAAAATATCCGATTATCCAGATTAGTTTCGCCAGTATTTATAAATTTCTTCAGGGACCGCTTGCATGAAAGTAAAAGAGATAGAACTAGTGCGTGAACTACGCGTGCGCGCAGTTCCAATAGTGTTGCAGAAATGCTAAAAAATACGCGACAGTTTTCTACTTTCCAAAATAAGTAGTTTGCCTATTATCTAGTAGATGGCGCCACTAGCAATTTGCAATAATACAAATGGTAGTTTGTATTTTGTATTGCATAAAAGTAGTGTTAATTTTTTAAAAACACTAGTATAAATTAAAGTTTAAAAAAACTAAAAAACACGCTTTTAGAATTAATCAAGCTAAAAATAAAAAAATAAATTACGGTTTAAAAAAACTAAACAACACGCTTTTAGAGTTAATCAAACTAAAAAGTAAAAAATAATTCTTAACAAAAGAAAATTAATGCCCCTGTTCTAAAAGCGTGGGGTGCTTTGTATGGCATTTTCAAACTAACTCTGCGTTTCGGAATGAAAGCACCCCACGCTTTTAGAACAGTGACATTAATTTTCTCGTCAGTAATTTTATTCTTATGTTAAGAATTATTTTTTACTCTTTAGTTTGATTAAATCGAAAAGCGTGGTTTTTAGTTTTTTTAAACCATAATTTATTTTTAAATAACTATTTAATATTATCAATGTAATACACACTGGATAGAATTAATAATTATTTCGAATAAATTTGAACCATAAAAACTTTTTACAGAATATCAATAAGTTTCGTTAGTGATTGATCGGCATCTGTTTTTTTTTACTGTTTACGAAAATGTTTCGCATTACTTGGGTCAACGTAAATAAAATACATATTTAAATATTTTAAATATGGTAATCTTATCTTATGTTTATGGTTAAATATTGAATTTCCGGTTGTCTCTACTTGACTGTAGATAAAAAAAATTATCTACAGGTACCCACATATAAAATCACGTATTATTAATACTTGCATCAGTTTCGTCTTTATCGCAAGCCAAAGTTGCCAAAAATCAACAGGGCAGTACAGACTAAACAGAAATACAAGGAATCAGCAGAACATCTTCAAAGTCCTGTTCAGGTTGTTCGTACAACGCTTTAATTGTTAAAATCAAGCATTTAAGCATTTTTAGAATTATGTAGCATCGCCACCATATTGCTGAGGTGCCGATTTTGTTCCCCCCCATTAGCATTCCAAGATTCGCTCAAGACACATACAGTGTGTCTACGTAAGTTGGCAACATACGGACAACTTTTTTATTATTAGTTTTATCAAAAAAAAATTATTTTTATAAAAAGTTCTGCATGTTTTAAAACCCAAAATTTAACCATCAGATATTAAATTGCATTAGTCGTACACGAGGTTTGTCAAAAAAACGATTTTTAATTAAAAGTAAAGTGGTGAGAAGTGAATTGTGGTCGACATTGTCTTTGTATGGGGTGAGCGGTAGTTTAATACGAGCAGTGAAATCATTTTATAAGGATTCCACTGCTTGTGTCAGAATAAACGGAGCTTGCACGGACTGGTTTAACATCGAAAAAGGTGTGTGACACCATGGCTGTTTAACTTATACATAGACGATTGTTTAAAAGATTTGAAAGAAAGTGCGAAAGTGCGATTGAAAATGAATGATTTGATCGTCAAATGCCTTCTTTACGTCGATGATCAAGTCATATTAGCATTATCTGAAGAGGAGTTGCAGGCGATGGTTAATGTTATGTATGATGCCCTAAAAATCAAAGGGATGAAAATAAATGTAAGCAAAACTAAAGTAACGGTTTTTGAAAGAGAAGAAAGTATGACAAACTGTGGAGTTTCGATTGAGGGAGAAAGAGTGGAACAAGTTAATGAATTTGTGCACTTGGGTTCAATGTTTACGAGAGATGGAAATTATGACAGTGGCATTGAGCGAAGCGTGTTGGCAGAAAAACAAATGAATGGGGTACTGCATAGCTTTATGAACGGCCAGAAAGTGTGAAAAAAAGGCACGTCTGGCTGTGCATAGAGATGTGTTGGTTTCTACACTTATGTATGGTGGTGAATGTTGGGTTTTGCAGAAGAAGCATGAAAATAGGATTAATGCTGCGGAGATGAGTGGTTTGAGAAGTATAGCCGGAGTGACTCGGTTGGATAAAGTAAAAAATAGTGAGATAAGAGAACGTGATGGTGTGAAAAAAGATGTGGTTACAAAGATGGATAAAGGAAAGCTTAGATGGTTTGGACACGTAGAAAGGATGGATGAATGAAGATTGACGAAACAAATTTATAAGGCGAGAGTGAATGGACAAGCCGGTAGAGGTCGACCTATTCAATATTGTTTATTACCATAATTTTTTTTTAACATTTTCAATGTCATAAAAAAAATACAGTTGCAAAGATTCTAAAAAGAACAAATTTCACCCATATAAATCGCCATTCATTCATACGCTAAGACCAGGAGAACTTGGAATGGTAGGTCAGTAATGGTTCGTTATTACAAAGCTCAATAATTTTTTAAATAAAGATATAATTATCTTGCGAAAATAACATGGAAATATACACTAAACAACTCCAATGCAGATTTTGTCAAGGAAGACGAGGAATCAGCAGAGCATCTTCCGAGTCTTGTTCAGATATCTCGGCGAATTAACAGGAAGACGAGAAATTAGCACATCATTTTTCAAGTCCTGTTTAGGTTCCTGGCATTGGGAAAGAAAAAATCGACAGCCTTCAGATATATTAAGGAATTTAGGTGAATTACAGTTTGTCTCCCATATTGTTCAATATATATAGCGAACACATTATGCGCATTGTCTTTGATGAATGGCAAGGAGGAATAACAATTGGAGAACGAAAAATCAGCAACCTACGCTATGCTGATGATACATTCCTCAACAGAAGAACTTGAAGATATCATGAATAGATTAGACAGTATTAGCAGGGAATTCCGGCTCAGAATTAATGCACAGAAAACCAAAGTGATGATCATAGACAGGTGCAGAAATAACCAACTGGAGATAAGAAATATAGCAGGTTATGAAGTGGTGAGTCATTACAACTACTTGGGGTCGATCGTCACAAACAGTGGAGGGTGCGAAGTAGAAATATGTCGACGCCTCGCAATGGCCAGATCAGCAACGGTCAAACTTACAAAAATATGGAAAGACACTGACATAACTAAGGACACCAAACTACGCCTGATACGAGCGCTTGTCTTTCCCATTGCCACTTACGCTGCAGAAACTTGGACCATCAAAAAGTCTGATTCACAACGTATAATGGCTTTCGAAACGTGGGTCTATCGCAAAATGCTACGCATACCCTGGACAGCACACCGCACAAACATCTCAGTATTAACAGAACTCAACATCACCCCTAGGCTTACCACAATTATTAACCAAAGCATTCTGAGATATTTTGGACATATAACAAGACGAAGAGAAGGTATGGAGAGACTAGTAGTTGAGGGCAAAGTTGAAGGAAAAAGAGCTCGAGGAAGATCTCCACTGCGATGGGCAGATCAAATAAAGAAAATCGCCGGTTACTCTCTTTCCGAAGCAACACAATACGCACAAGAAAGAGAAGAATGGACAACAAAAATAAAACGAATACCATAACGTCTCTACATCACTACGAAGGATAAAGGACAGAGGAGGAGGACGGTTTGTTACTACGAATCTATTATTTAGATTATAGAAAGCACGAAGGCTCATCGATTTTTTGTATTAATTTTCACCAAAGTTGTCTCAAAAGCAAGTATCCATGAAATATGTAAGAAGGGGATGCTAAACTTGTTGTGATCACAAATCGTAACACTCCGTTTAAATTTTATTTTAAATCCTTTGCGATCAGTCCCTGCACGCCGTTTTGCCCCACGCAGAACCCGCTTCTCTTTATCTCACCCGCGATGTCTCCGGCTGGCTTCCCAGCCGGCTTTCTTTCCCCCTTTGTTTGCAATGCGCAATCTCGAATCGAGTTTCATCTCAACGCGCCGTCTCGATTCGACGCAATAGTAGTATTCCTTCGAACGTTGAGAGCGACGGTCGTTTAGTTCCCTTTTTAAGATCGCTTGTTATCAACAATAGTATTGCTCCGACAGTTAAGAGCGACTGTCATACAGTTCCTATTTTCACGGCGATTAAACATCGCTTGTTATTTGCAATTTCTATTTTTCCACGGATTTGAATTAATTTCATTGCTTGCAGCAGCGAACTAGTCGGGACAAGTGCATTGTGTTCTTTGAAGCTAAAAAATAGTGTTTATATTTTGTGTTAATTAATAACGCTTAAGAAACTGACCGAGTTTGTGATTTTTCCAGTCCGCTTGTATCGAAGTTGAGTAAACATTTCTCCCGTGTAGAAAAAGGGAAATCATAAAAACTAATAAAATAAAACAGAAAATGAGTGGAATAATTGATCGATTAAAATTTGATGCTCTGACGTCATAGAGTTTATTGATTTAAAATTTTGAGATACACTCAAGTTTAAATAACGCTCGGGTTTTCTATCGAAAATTCATTAATTTTGAATAGTTTTAGGCTCGGGAGAATTACGCGCGGCACTGGCAGTACAAAGGGTTGGTGATTAATTGAAATTTACGCAAAATATACGGTACACAATAAAATAATGGGTTTTTAATAATTTTTCTCGCGTCAAAAATGGAAAGCCCTTTGTCCACCGTTGGACGACAGAAAACTCGAGTTTTGAAAATATTCTAATAAAGCAGTATAGTTACAATAACAGTAAAGAAGGCTGTAGACGACGTATGGAAGGCAGATGCAGTTGGTAAACAGTCGACTACAAAATTTATTCCAAACAATCTACTTCAGAATGACCACAAGCAACGATGGCTCCAGAGCCATATTTGTGAAGCCAGCATCGCTAGTTTTCCCCATGCAACAGAAGAGCATATTTGACGAAAGTATAGTGAAAAATTATAGTGTCTTATTCACGGAGTATTTAGTTGACAAAATTGCACAGAAACGAAATGTTACTATTCTTTGTCTGTCCCCGTATCATTGCGAATTAAATCCTAAGTAAAAAGTTTTGTAGCAAGGAGAAACACGACGTTTAAAATTCTCTTTGAGAAATCTTTAAAAAATATTGATTCCAAAAAATGGCGTAAGTGTATTAACCATGTAATAACAGAAAAAAAAAATGTGGATACTAGACCATTTTATTAAATATATAACGCTATAACCCAGGTTGGGTGTAATAACCCCGCAGCACTTTACAGACGTCTTACTACTTTTTGTAGTAGATTGTAGGGGGGTCGTGAAGGCTTTGCAGCCTCTCAAGCACCTCGACCTATCAGTTTCCTGGGAGCTAAGTTCCTGACATCAAAAGGCTTTAAAAAGGCCCCTTCCAGAAACTTGAGCCTCTTGCAGAATAGCGCTGGGCATTCGCAAAGAAAATGTTCTGTAGTTTCAGCGAAGTTCTCGCAGTAGCGGCAACTATCACTCTCTGTTTTGCCCATCTTTTTCAGGTGATACCTTAGAGTGAGGAGTCCCGTCAATAGTTTCAAATCTTTCTTGTTCAACTCGAGAAGCTGTTTAGCTTTCCTTGGCAAAAGGCTTACTAGCGTTTTCGCTTGTCTTTGTCCTGTGACTTTATTTCAGTGGGATTTCATTTCATCTATTTCCAATCTTCAAACCTCTTCTTTCAAGTGGGCCTTGGAGATTCCACAGAAGGGTTCTGGGCCGAAAAATTGTGTATTTGCCCTTTCGCAAGGCAGTCTGCTTCCTCGTTGCCACTAACTCCCTTATCAGAGTGACCTAATTGTTTGCTGACAGTTGTCTCAGGAATTGTTTACAGTCTTAAGTCAGCTTAGACTCACAAGTGTATGACTTCAGATCTTTTAGTGCTGCTTGGCTATCTGATAAAATATAGATTTCCGCCCTTCGGGGTACTCCTGGGCACATATCTCTATGGTATGTAATTCTGCTTGAAAAATGGTTGGGGTGTTACCAAGAGGTTTTGAGAGCCTGAAATTCGGCCCTGTAACGCCCACTCCAACAACCCTTTCATCCATCTTGGATCCATCAGTGTACCACACTAAACTTGCAAACTTGGTGGTTGTTTATAACCACAGTTGCATTTCGAAGTCGTACCTAATTGGCATATTATTTGTTCGCTTAGACATGTATTCTAGGGAAATATTTTCCAAAATCTTCAAATGTCCAATCCGATTTCCTGCTTCTTTCATTACATATAAGTGCAATGGTGGAAGGTTCAGCATTACCTCCACGGTTGCAGTAGGGCACGTGAAGATTGCCACATTTTGTAATAAGTATAACAAGCATTTTAAATTAAAATAATATTATTGTTAAATTTATATGGTAATACCCATAGTTACACCACTACAGGTAGGCACTCTTTTGCTGATAAAACCTTTGTTTGCGGTAGGCTTCAAAAATAAAAACAAGGTGACTCGAGTAAAATATAAATATAATAATCCACATTATAACAGCTGTGGCGGACCAATTAGAAATCATAAAAATTTGTTTGATCACTCCGTTAACGTTTTGCATTTATAAGAAGAATTTATTACTGTACCATTTCGAAATAAAGTATAAAAGTACATTTAGGTCTAATATGAACTAATTTCAGAACCTCGCACTTTTTGATGCATGAAATGCCCCGTATGTAACAACCATAAATTAAAACTGTCATTGCAGCAGGTCGAATCATTTGGCAACAGTGAACTTTTAAAGTAGTCAAGCCAGTAACTTTCCTCCCATTATTTTTTGTCGCATGAGGCTTTCTTTTTGACAGTGTCCATTAGATTGAAAGACGATAACAACGGAAGCACTTTTAAACCAACAAATAAACGGAAAAACCTTGGTGAATATTGATTATGTATGCATAGCGAAATCGGAAGGTAACTAAATATCTACCAAAGCGAAAAGCAAATGTCAAGGTCAGCAATTTTTATGACTGGAACATTTTTAACAGTCAGTCAATATTATTAATTTATTAAAAAAATTTTACAGAAAATGTTTTAATCAGACTGCAAATTTGGAAATTATTTTGAATGTAATGTCGCTTATTGATATTTTTTCTTTAGAAAAGCCGATCTCACTGTGCCTAACATAACTTTGTCAGGAGTAACCATACCACTGAAGTCATCCATATCGATGCTTGGTATTACTATCAGCAATAACCTTTCCTGAGAAAATCACGTGAGGTCCATTGCCAAAAGTGCATCCCAAAAACTTGGTTTTTTGTTTCGTGCCAAGAGCTATTTCACCTCCAGTCAGCTGCTTATGATCTATAAGGCACAGATCCGACCTGTACTGGAGTACTGTTCCCATATTTGGAGTGCAGCACCTAAACATATCCTGAAGCTACTGGATTCTGTCAAAAAAAGGGCAATTCGTCTCGTCGGTGATGCCTCGCTTACAAACTCGCTCACTTGTCTGGAACACCGTAGAAAAGTTGGCGATTTGTCTCTATTTTATAGATATTTTCATGGGCGATGCTCTTCTGAAATATCAACAATCGTTCCTCCTTTGGCAGTCTCTTCGAGATTAACCCGTCAAGTTCAGTCTTCACACCCCTTCGTGGTCACTTTGGAGACCTGCAGAACATCACTTTCCAAAGACTCATTCATCCAACGAATTGCGAGGCTTTGGAACTCATTGCCTAGGGAGGTGTTCCCCGAGGCATGCAACCTCCAGAAATTTAAGAAGAACACCAACTCCTACCTTCTTTCCCTTGGTTCCCACGATGTTCTCTGAACATTACAGGATATCCCTTTTCGTGGGAACCAGAACATAAAAAAAAAAACGGCAAATCTGACAACATTGCAAATGTCAAATCTGGAATCTCAGAATCTCAAAATGGGCTTGTCCCAAATTTTGTACAATTCGGACTAGCAATTTACGAGATAATTGTATACAGGGTGTTGGTAAATAAATGCGTCAAACTTCAGGGGGTGATTCTGCATGAAAAAATAATGACAGTTTGCTATATACACGTATGTCCGCAAATACTTCGTTTTTAGAGATACGGGTTCTGATTTAATTTTATTGTACAGTAGAACGCCGATTATCCGAATTAATTGGGACCGCGGTCTATTCGGATAATCGGACATAGACTGGTAATAAAGAAAAACGAACTGTCACACATAGAATAAACTTTATTAAGTTTAACTAACACAGTTCTACAACAACGCTCACTTGAATAATTCTTAAAATAAAACTCTTTTTCATAATCAGTCTCGTTATTTAATAGCCAAACCTCGTACATCATTTAAAGGTCGCTTCATTGTCTATTTAAAAATTGTTTTTAAATCTATCGTCAAAATTAACATTAAAAAACAAATAGAATCATATGATTGACGAAATACGAAAATAACATTGTTATTTATTAATATTTTACTCTTAAAATGTAGTAAATTATTCAAGTACAGACATTCTATGAAAATTTTATTAAAATTAATCACCTCTTACTGGTGTAGACTCGAATTTTTAAAGAAAGAGACATGTCAACAGTCCCCACCATATTTTCAAAGATTCAAAACCGAATTGGGTACCAGTGGCGCATCGAAAATATTTTGTAACGGTTACCGAATATTTATGGAGCAGAAAGTGTATCAAAGTTGAAAATCAATTTAAAATTATATAGATTGATAATTTCGAGATCGTTAGGGGTTGCTCTTTTCACCAGTGATAGAATAAAAATTACTCTCTTATTCTAAACGCTTTAATCTAACATCATAACTTTCTATTAATACATCTCTATTATCGGGTTTTTGTCACCGAAAACCAAGGTTGCTTACCCGTCTCTACTCTTTGAACTTCATCGTGGACACTGTAAAAGACCTTTTTCTATAATTCTGTCGCAACCAATATCCTGCGACATAATTATCAATTGGAACTTGCAAGCCATGTTTTGCATCGTTTTTCATAAATTTAATTACATTAAAAATTACCTCTTTTGTTTCCGCAGAATAGTTCTGCTTATTTTTCGGTCTATCTGTATTTTAAATAAATACAACTATTAAAACTAAACCACACCTATAACCTCCTTCTAAGTATTTACATATTATATATATATATATATATATATATATATATATATATATATATATATATATATAAATGATGAAATATCGATCCGGGATTGCATCCGTTTGTTAGTTAAAATCCGATTGGATTTTTGCAGACGTTTCGCCAAGATCTCACTTGGCATTTTCAATGCGTAGTCTTCGCTGGTCGGCTAAGGACTGACACCAGTCCGTGTAAGCTCCGTTTATCCTGACACAAGCAGTGGAATCGTCGTAAAGTGATTTCAGTGCTCGTATTAAACTACTGCTCACCTCATACATAGACAATGTCGACTACAATCCACTCCTCACGACTCTGTCATAGGCCTTTTCCAAGTCTATAAAAGCGCAATAGACCTTCTGACTTCTAGCCAAGAATTTTTCGACTGTACCTCGTAATAAAAAGAACTTATCTTTGCATACAGTTTGCTGACTATGCTAAGTAAACTAAAACCTTGGTAGTTCTTACAGTCCTGCTGCAAACCTTTTCCCTTGTAAAGCGGCACGATAACAGCCTTGCACCTGTATCCTTTTTTCTCAAATAAACTTTCGAAGTATTTCTTCCATCTCTTTAAAACGCATTCCTCTCCTTATTATTGTTACGAATTTAAGTTCTTCCGTGGGTTCGGCGATTTAAAACTCAGTAAAAAAACAATGTTTATTCCAACACAATAAATTATAATTTAATAAATCACTTAGATATTCACTTAGATATACAACTTTTACAACTTTTTATAACTATTTTCATTTTTTAAACCATAAACACTTTTAAAACTAATACTTAACTGTTTTCTTCGCGGCCGCTTTCCTTTTTTTTATACCTCTAAATCACAATTCTAGACCTTTCTACCTGTTTCTCAAGAGTCCGGGGCCCTTCGCGATACGGTGTTCTAGAACTTGCCAGAACCCCGTTTGCGGCCGACAAAGCGGTCTAATTAATATGCACTCCTGCTGCGGTCGGTGCTCGAATGCCGATAAATAACCAGGTTCGTATTGTAACATTATTATCACTCAGTATATTAATAATTTTGATCGCGTGACAACAACATGTATAACTACCAAGTATTTCAAGCCTTCCTAAGGAATGAAGAGGAACAGAGGAACCTCTCGACAGCTGACTATATTCAAGAAAAGAGTCATTTTCTCTGTTTCTCTTTCTGCACCGATAAGGGATAAATTATTTCAATTGTGCGCCACTCGAACATTAACATACGCGTAAAATTGCAACAATATTGTGTTCTGTGTTCAATTAAAAGGTCCCCTGAGACGATCTCTGAAAACACTCCACGAAGACAAAGGTGGGTGGCCATTTTTAAAAAGTTAACTTCTTGTCGATACGTATAATTTTATTTTAACAGTCCACTGTTTCTTTGTCGCCCAGAATGGAAACCTTAAAGGTACTTTAAAAAATTCTCGAACTGTCAACATTATCGCCATGTATTAACAGCGTTTGTTTTCGTTGAACCGCCCTGTATTTTTGATAACATTTCCACGACGAACTGAATTTTTAGCGAAAAACATAGTAAATCTCAAAACGATTATCTGAAATTATCCGAAACATATACAATAAAATATTTGTTAAAATCCAGATTAGATAAGAATTCCCAAATTAGTTTCTGAAACAATGAGATTATACGATTATACTTCGTGGAATTTTCAAAAGTCGATAAATTTTGACGTTTATTAACATTAAGTGTTGTATTTATTGATTCGCAGCAAAATTCGCCCGAGGCGAATGGACCAGAATTGTCTCGAACGGCGACAGACTGATGGAGATTGGGCGGGAGAATAAATTTGTAGCAAAAATGGTTTAAAAAATTAGCTTTGTTCGTAGAATCGATTAAATAAAATCGAAATATTGCTGGGAAAAATCCACGAAGACGATGCCAAACAAGAACTCTAAACATTCAAGAACAAGATCATATAAAGTAGAAAAATCCTTACATGGAAGTGGCTTCCAACAACCAGAGACCGTCCCAGTTGGAATGTCCTGGTATCTGGAGGTACACCATGTAAAGGTGCATAAAATAATCAGAACTCCTTGTTGTCCTTATTAACTTAGTCATACTTAGAGCATATTCCAATCATCCAGCCATGAAAAAAGAACCAAGATAAAAAGGTTGAGAAGGTCTTCTGGTGAGTGTCCAGCAGCTCAACGATGGTAGGTATAATGAAAAATGACTCTTTGCCAGACCTGGTTTTTTTAACCAGGCAAATAGACCTCTTCTGAATATAGTATAACAGCTCCACGAAGGTATAATGAAGAAAGATTCTTTGCCAAACCTGGATTTTTTGTATCAGGCAAATAGACCTGTTCTGGGTATAGTTCTGCAACTCAACGATAGTATAAGTAATAAAGAATGATTCTTTGCCAGACCTGGATCTTTTGATCCGGCAAATAAATTTCTTCTTGATATAGTTCCGCAGCTCCACGATGCTATAATGAACAATGATTATTTACCAAATCTGGATCTTTTAACCAGGCAAATAGAACCTCTTCTGAATATAGTATAACAGCTATAGGAAGGTATAACGAAGAATGATTCAAGCAAATAAATTTGTTCTGGATATAGTTCAGCAGCTTCACGATGGTATAATTAAGAAAGATTATTTGCCTAATCTGGATCTTTTAACCTGGCAAATAGAACGCTTGTAGCAGCAACACGATGAAATAATGGGGAATTCTGTATTATATTTATATCTTTTAAACAGAAAAATGGACCTCTTCTGGATATATTCCATTAGCTCCACGATGTTATAATGAAGAATGATTCTTTGCCAGACCTAGATCTTTTCCGGCAAATTGACGACCAAAAGTTGAGATATTATGGAGGTGCAAAGCCCAAATTTTAAACTGCTAACAACTGAATAATTTCAGCGAAAACTTACATTATTTAAAAAAGCAGCAATGCCATTATCAAATAATTTCTTGGCAAATAGGAAATGAAAAAACAAACACGTATTGTTAGAACTGAGTTTAAGAAGTAGCACATTTTGCTGTTTAGTCTACAAATTAATCTTAAAACACAAACATCCTTGAAAAATAAACTATTTTTAACAAAAATGGTAATATTGTTTACACAAAAAAAAAGAATTTAAAACGTTTAAAACGTTATCATAACATTCGCGAAATTATTGGTTATCTAACTATCGAAGAAATGATAATTTTACTATGCAAATAATATAATTAGCAATTAAATATTATTTTACATTTTTTTTGTTTTAAAAGGTTGATATGAAGGTTTTTTTAGAACGTTTCTAAAAGATAATGGTCTTGATGGTTTTGGTAACGTTACAAGAATAAATAATCCACAATCTTGAGGCTTTGAACAACATAAATGATTTTTTAAATGGGAAGTTCTAGTGCTTTATGGTGGAAGAAAACATGAATAGCTCTGATTTTTGTTGTAAGGCCTCTATGAAGTTGACAGCTTGAGAGATGATGGTGATGCAGTACCACAAATATAGAAACAATACTCCCAAGCTTGGTCTCATTCGAGCTAAAGAACCCCGCACAAATTAAATGGGAAATGGATCACAGTCGAATAGGTTGAAATTTGGATATGTTGCAGTTTATACCTTTCTGATCAATAGGGTCCATGCGCCCGAGACATAAAAATGGAGTTATTACAAACTGGCTCCATTTTTACTGTTACACAACGAGGTTTGATTGTCCTAACATTTTTATTAATTGTAAGAGGATCCAATAAACTTTGTGAAATGTCAGGCACTTAAAAAGTAAAGTAAATTAAAACATTGCAACAATGTTTGTAACTCTGTTATCTGTTTGTTTTTCTTATAAATCCACAAGCATATTAATAGTTTATGTGATCTAAATTTACAGGTATCATTTAATATTTTTAATATTTATGTTCAATAACGGTTACTGGGAAGATTTTACAGTTTTGCAATTTAAACAATGTTATCTATGTAAAAAGAAGGCAAATTTGTTTGTTTTGTACAAAATCAACAAATAAGAATATGCCTTTTATTGCTACTATTAATTTATAATTAAAAAAACTCCTTAGAAAAATCGGAAGCAAAAGATGTGTGTACGAACTGTAGCAAGTGGAAGGAAGTGGTCTCTGCCTACCCCTATCGGAAAAAGGCGTGACTTTATGTATGTATGTATGTAGAAACATCGTGAAATCATATTTTACACCAACCAGCTTATGAATACAACAGAGTATGTAACTATAGCGATGTAAATACGAACGTGGAAGAACGATGAAAGCTTGCTGGGTTACATATATTAAGGGAAAAAACAATCCACTTTTATGCTAAACAACGAGGCAAGCAAAGATAGTGCTGAAAATAAATCGAAAAAAACATAGTTCATGATAAATTTGGTACTAAGTAACACATTAAAAATTAAAAACGAAAGTATAGAACAAACATATATATGTATATATATATATATATATATATAAATATATATATATATATATATATAAATATATATATATATATATATATATATATAAATATTTAGGAAAGTATAGAACAAACATATATATGTATATATATATATATATATAAATATTTAGGACACGAAATTAACATTGGACGAGACAACCAACCACACGAGATTCGATGTCTAAAGAGAAAAGTCTTCAACCAGTGTGTCATCCCTGTCTTGACATATGGCGCGAAAATGCTAACGTTAACGAAGAAGAATGCTCACAAAATACAGGTGATGCAACGAAAAATGAAAAGAGCAATGCTAGGAATCAAACTTTTTAACAAAATCCAAAATCGAACCATACAAAACAGTACGAGACGCCATTGAGACTAGCCAGAATGAGAGATGGTAGATGGACAAAAAAGATTATAGAATGGTGACCAAGATCCGAAGCTTTTAGAAGTAGAGGCAGACCTCCCACACGCTGGACAGATAACATAAAACGGATTGCCGGAAACTGGACCCATTCTGCACAAGATTGAAATATGTGGCAAAATTTGAGAGAGGCTTTGTTCAACAGTGGACAGTTTAAGCTTAAGATGATGATGATTCCCATCAACAAATACTACAATCTGTTTATCTTAAGGTCATTATCTTGCCATAGTTGACATGTTTTAGGAATCTCATAAGTGGACCGTTATAAATTTGCTACTCTTGACATCCAAGAAACGAATACTCAAGGCATCTAAGTAATGGTTTGTTTAAACTCAAAATATATCACTAAGCTATTTATGACTTTGTTGACGTTTTAAGGGCAAGCGTTTAAGGCGCCTGATCAAAATCATTATAAATTAAAACATTTACGTGCTATCACTTATCCTTCTTAACTATATTTTAAGAGTATCCTCCCTCTGTATAGGGTTAATGGGATTAAACACCCACATACAATTCTCTATATGAAAGTTTCTCTCACCACCCAGAACGTTCCCTTTAAAATTTAAAATAACAGAGCAGAACAAGCATAAGCATAACATCCATACAAGACGATAAGTAAATTTTGTCAATAAAGTCTATCGAGATCAATTTTTTTTCAGTACACGTATGTGACAAATATCAATGAACAATTATTACAATCTAAAACAAATATTAATTCACTTCTCCCACTGTATTCTTACAGTGATCACTCAATTTAAAGGTGTGGTATTACCAAATCCCTAACAAAAAAAGTATTGTTCTCCAATTTGTAAAAATTACTAGAAACAAATTTCTATTATATGTAGCAACACCATGCTGTTGTTGTTAATTTTTTGTTATTGCAATATTTTTTTAGAAGTTGTTTCATGAACTCTAGTTGCTAGTATCTTGAATAAACAAATAGTATCATTATTTATTTCTTTTTCTCATAAATCTTTTTATTTTGATAAGATACAAGTTGTTTAAACTTTTATCATACCAACATTATGTTTGGATTGTTAATTAACTGGCAATATTTTCTGATGGCTATTTTAAACTAGCAAGAAACATACACACACTTAAATAGACCACAAGAGAATAGAATAAACACTGAGCATGTTATAAAAATCTACAAACTAGAAAGTAAATATACAGTTGTATCAAAAATATCCCAACACTCCTAAAAAGTTAGTTAATACTTACCAGCACTGTATATAAAAAGCTCACAGGCCAGCCTGTTGGTTCCCATGCAGCGAAATATAATGTCATAGGTTTCTAAAGCTTTGAGGTGCACTCCAGATGGTAGTGCAGGATGCATACATTGTGCCAGACGTTTGCTAATCTTAATTCGCCTTGGAATCACAGGAAATTTTGTGTAACTTAATAGAACCTAGAAACGAAACAAAAAACGTATGTTTTATTTGTTTAGGAAACAATTAAGATTAATTATTCCACATTTTAAATTTACAAATTATTCATCAGGATATCAAATCAAGTCTTTTGATGTCACTTAAAACACACATGAATAATTTGATATTTTATTTTATTACATTAGCTAAATGAGAATTACATGACGTTTTTTCTTTCACTACTTTTTAATCCATTAATTACAAATGTTTGTTTGAAAGGGCCCCAAATAGAACATAATATTTTTTTTTTGAGCTTAACATCAAATAGATTAAAACATACAATTTAAAATAAAACATATTTTCACTTTTAGTACATAACATAGACACTTTACTGATAAAATTACATATATTTATTCAGTTGATACTATTTTGTTGCAATTAATTAATTTTAAATTATTTTACAAAATCTTGAAATGTAATTGACTTAAACTTCTCAAATTATGTGATAATATGATTGTTTCAGAGCCCCAAAAATATCTGAATGATTAATTTATATGTAAAACATAACAAATATTGGCACAACAGGTATGAAATTGCTATAAAAATTATTGTAATGCTTTCATAATTAAAGCTATTAAAAAAATAAGTATATAGAGACAACGATGGAAGGTTGCAAGCTTTTGAATCTAAATATTTATATAAAAATAATTAATTTCATTCCGTTTTTTAGTTGGTGTATCTAATTAAAGTATGATGTATTTTAAATAATTCGAGCAAATACTAATAATTAGTTGTGGAATTTCCATATTATGAATGTTGATCATGACTATTTAGGAAAACACTTGGTCTTTAAAAAAATGTTTGGCTTTGAATTAACCTATAAACTAACCAAAAATAAACTTATAAAAAAAATAATAAGACATTTTTTATCAGATCCCTCAAGTCATTTTCACATTACTAAAATAAGTATATGTATATATAAACATATTAACTGAGTATCTGCATACAAATAGTACTAAGCAACATATGAATAAAATTATATAGGTATAAGAAATGGTACTTGTGAAATCTGTGTAGCTTTCCATTTGTTTTCATATTTAAATTACTTATTGGTACATCATATTATGCCTTAGCAAATATAAAATTTTAAGTATTGAATAAAAATGAGAACTCACTTTATTTAATTTTCCCAATGCTGATATTAGGTCAGCCCATTCTGATGTGTATTCGAAATTTTTTAATGCTTTATCAATTGCAGCCACATATAACCGATATTTTGAGTCTTTCATTAACTCATATTCTTCCATAGCTACTGTAGTCATACTTAAATGAATCAATTAAATATTGTGGCTTATAACGAAGAATATGGCATCTGCATTCACTTAAGCATTAATTGGCAATTTTGGATTAATATGTATTTTCATTTTAACATGTTTTTTGTACCTAAATATAGATCACCAAATAGTTAAAATTATTCTTCACCAAAATATTTCTTTGTCCTTTTTTAATTACCTATTTTTTACACTATTTAAATTGTTCTAAATTCGGCAATATTATTGTTTTCATGCTAAAATTCCGTTTTAAAAAATAATTGTTCTTAATACACTTTTTAATAACACACTTATTACACTCTAGCACTCTCCACATAGCTGTTAATTCTACAATCTGACATTAAATGTCATATCCAAATGATTAGCGAACATAGCGCCATCTAGAATTATTATTACAATTTCTAAATATTTATAGGATTGCACCTAAACACTCTTGTTAATAGGGGTGTGCAAATAATCTTTCTAATTTTTTTATTCATAACGACTTATATTCAATCAAAAGTAAAAATACTCTAATGAAAGTGACTTTTGGTATTAATTATTCAATTAATTATACAATGAATTTTTCAAGTTTAGTTTTCATTGTTCAGTTAAGACCATATTTCAATGGGGAAGAATCACGGACTGGGCGACATCTATTATTAATCGTATGAACTTCTCGAGGTGTGAATAACAAACTAAAATCCATTTGTTTATATGGGTAAAAAGTGAACTTTATATATTATTTTGAGCAATGTAAGAATTGAAAGTGTTATATTTGAACGATATTTTGTGAAGAATTGGTGTAAAAAAAAACACAAAATCCGAAAATGCAAAGCATTAAAAAAGGTGAAATGAAAATAAAATCGCGGAAAATATGCTCTGTTCCACAATGCTCTACATATGGCATTTCGATTATATCTTTGCATAAATTTCCTTCAAATCTTAAGGCAGTTCATAAATTGAAGATGATCTTAAAGAGAGGAAAACAAATCTCAAAGTTTATTTTTGTTTGCAACAAGCACTTTGTGAAAGATGATTTTTTCAGTGGTAAGTTTGATATTGTTGTCCAATGATCTATCATTTTATCATTTTATTTGTTTAGTGACCTAACAACACAAAGAAAGCATTTAAAAGATGAATCTGTTCCAAGCCAGAACCTTCCAGTGAAGTATCAACATTCCATAATTAAGAAAGACCTAGAAGTGACTGAAGTTAATTGGATTATTATATATAATTGGTTGAACACGTTCACCCACATAGTACAATATGTCTAAAATTGATATTTCGACTTCCATAGACATTGCAAAAAGAATTTCAGGGACAACAGAACTAAAAAACTTCGAAAACAAACCAAAATTGATATCTGGACACACCTGGTCTTTATTGGCATATAACAAGAATCCAGCGACAATAAAACTAAAACGTCGAAAACAAACCTTAAATCCTGCTTCAACACAAAAAATCAACTCAAATCTCTGAGATACCTAAATTTACCTTCAATAAAAACTTTGTTTTTACTAGTGATCAATTCTGTTCACACCTCGATCCGATATTTATTGACAGCGCCATCTCACGTTACGTGATTTTTCCTTTATAGACCACCGACATAACCTTAGAGAGGTTATGTTGGTTTTATAGAAGAGGACATGTTGAAGCTTTGCAGACTATCTTTTTTTATACCTTTAACACAGTCTTTTATTGAGTTATAAGATCAAAGAAAACACAAATATTTTAAATATAACACGATAAACACAATCTTTTATTAAACACCTTCATGGAAACAATATCTGACAAGCTGATTTAAATTTGACAAGTTTGTTTTGAATCACTTTTTGACAAGAATGACATTTATGACGTCATAAGTTTCCTAGTTTATTTAATTTAAAGAAAGAAGAAATTAAAACATTTTGACTTTTGATAGTTTTGACATATTTTTAGCATCGAAACAAATTTTTTAAGCATAACATATGTTAGTGTAATAAGAAATGGATGAACAAAATATTCCAATTGACATTAATACCACCAAATTGTTAGACTGGCTGATAAGTAGAAGACACGTGAAGGGTGATTGGCAAAATAATGTACTAAAAATTAGGGAAAAAATAAACAATGCCATACAAGATATGCCAGCTCATGAAGGTATTATTAAACTTCTCTCTGGTCAGCATATTAATTACTTTCACTGTTTGAAAATTGTTGAAATATTGAAAGAAACAGAAGCTGACTCTAAAAACCTGTTTGGTAGATATGGTTCGCAACGTATGAAAGATTGGCAAGACATAGTGTCTTCTTATCAAAGAGACAATGTTTATTTAGCTGAAGTAGCCCAAATGTTAATTCGAAACGTCAGTTTTGAAATACCAAGTTTAAGAAAGCAAGTGTCAAAATTGGAACAGAGTCAGTTGGACTGTGAAAAAAAAATTAAGGACTATTCCCGAGCTGAATCCACAGCACAAAAAGAATTCAAAATTTCCTGTGACCAGTTAGGAATTGCAGGTCAAAAAATTAAATTTGAATTAGTTGAGTTGCTTAAAGATCTACCAGAAGTATATAAAACAGTTTCTGAAAAGATAAAAATCGTAGCACCAGCATTAGAACTTTATAATGAATTTAATAAGTATTTATCTGGTGGAAAATCTGTTGATACTGTGCTTCCATTATTAGAATACCTTGTAAAGAGTGGTAATACTACTACTTATGAGTACACTTATGGAGAAAAACCTATAAAAATAGAGGAAGCTGTTTTAGAAATTATAGAAGATAAGAGCTCATCTGAAGGTGATAAAATTGATTTTGGTGATATTGATTTTGGAGACAATGGAGCTGATATTAACTTTGACATAAACACAGATAATGGAAATATTGATTTTGGAGACAATATTGAGGATGATCAGAATATTGATTGGGGAACAGGAAATACAGATGAAGGTTTTGAAATTGTTACACATGCTGATTTGGACATCAATTTAGAGGAATCTGGAATTGTTTTAGAAAACGCAGGTACAGATGGAGGGGTAGCCAAAAATGAAGAAGCTCTCACTATATTGGATAATCCCAAAACACAAGAGCAAATAATTAACAACCTCATGGAATTAAGTGCCTTTATTAAAATGAGACTTTATGAAATGATGAACGATACAGATATGCTGGCTACATCTCAAATGCAGGATGCCCCTACAATAATTCAAATGCAAACTGTGGAGTCAGTTACTGCTCTTAATGATTACATATGTTTAGCTCTAAATCAGCTAACTAATAAAAGAATTCAGCATTTGCATAACATTAAACATTCTAATAGATATGTGGACATTTTGACAGCCAATTTAAACCAAAAATTGACCATCGTTGAAAAAATGAAGGAAAATAAAATAATTCTCGAAGAAAAAATTAAAGCTCTAAGAAACGAGGCTGGAAATATCGAACCCATCATTCAAGTTTTAATTGAAAGAACCAAGCAGATGCAAAAAGATATACAAGAAGATATTTCCAAGAAGTATAAGGGGCGGGTAGTAAACATTATTGGAGGTATAAATGCATTGTAAATTAAATGAAAATATGTAAATTTTAATGTGGGAATATTGTAAATAAAAAATTTTTATTTAATTTTCTTAATTCTATATTTTTCAAGATTACCTAAAAGTGAAAATATTTCTTTACTCCTTCGGGACTCTCTGCATTTTTAATTAAATGAGCTGTGTCTGTTATCTACAACTCAGAAACAAAATAAATGAGTCATAGAAAAGTAAATCATATATTTTAAAAATATAAACAAAAACTACCAAAATAAATACACATTTTTAAATAGTTGACTGTACATAATTTTATTTAACACAGATTATTAATTAATACTTTGCTCCGACTACATAATTAATTTGAATCACTTTTCTGTTTGAGATGTCTATTAATCATTGTGTAGATTAGTCCCAATGTAAGAGAGCCGACTGCAGCTCCTTGAGCACCTACTCGAAGATGCATCAGGTACACACTTGTGCTCATTTTTCCTCTATTTTTAAAGGCGTATATTCCGTAACCTACAGCGGCAACTAAGACTCCAATAGCTGAAAAAAAAAAAGATCATTAAAGAATGTGCTTTTAAGATAACTACGATCGCTATGTGCTAAAGCATTAGCCCGCCTGTCCCTGAAAATTTGTAGAATTTATAATTCATTTTTCAGCCACCAGCAGCGCTGCTGTCAGTAAGTAGTATCTGCGAAGTCAGCTGTTTATGATTACAAGTATATGAAGTTAGTTAAATAATGTATACATTTTCTTTCTGGCATTGGTGAGAAAATAATCGTGCTCCATAATTTTTTCATATTTGACCAAAAAAACTTTACAAAATGGTGAAATATTTTTTCTTTGAATAATATTATATATATTTATATTAAACGTTCATAGATCATTCCAAATTAGCGCACAACAGCCCGCTTTAATCGAGACAACTTAGCAATCGCAGTGCCTCACTTATTTTGTCCATATTTTTTTTTCAGCGATCGTTCTCCTTCTCTCTAACCTCTATGGTATGGGTAAGGTGCATGAGAGAGAGAGAGAGAGAGATAGTTGCCCCGAGTGTTGTTTTTCTCTCTTTCTAATGGGCAAGGCTTACGCCCGAGAGGCACGCGGCTAGCTGAATGGAGGGGTCGGCCGGCGCGACTCTATCCGAGATCACGGGTTCGAGACTCGCCTGAACATTTTTTTCTCTTTTCCCCCGAACAGATATGGACGAAAATACGATTACTATTTATGTTTGAAGCTTTTGAATTATTTAAATTACAATTAGGTTCCGATAGTTTAAGTTTCTACATACATATAAAAAACATAATTTAGCTCGAGCAGAAACTGGAATAATCAAAACATAATTATTGTTTGAAAAATTCAAAAATACTCAAACGTAATAAATGAATAAACATATGTGCGCTTAGTATTGTTCAAAGAAAAGAGAAAAAATCATGGCCTGTAAGTTGCGCCTGCCGATAGGAATACTCTATTACCGGCCGACGCCCGAGTCCCCTACTCGCCCCTCTACTGCTCAACCTGCCACGGTCAGCGGTGCCTGCGCGCACGCGCGACAGTAGGCCCCGCCCATAAGAGAGAGAGCGAAACAACACTCGGGGCAACTATCTCTCTCTCATCGGGAGCCAAATCTCCGCACTGGGACCCGCGGTCTATCCTTTATATGTCTATGGGTGCAACACGTGGCAATTTCTTAAACTTGGAGGAAACAGTGACGTCACTGTTTAAGATTGCTAACGTGTACGATTTTGGTTTTCTGAGCTTTTTTGAGTTTACAGAGTTATTTGACAATTATTTAGGTTTATGGCGTTATTAGTGATTTTTTAAGACTAAACATTAATATTTAAGTGTTGAAAAGTGGGGTTTATGTTACCTGTAGCCGATGCCACTTTATAAAAGATAGAAGAAATCTCAAACTATGACGCCACTGTTTCATCCATCTTTAAGCTGATACGTCACGTGCACTTTACCCATACCTCCACAATCATTGCATACAGTGTGTCCCAGATTCGCTTCTCTATACTTAAGTCACCCAAAATATTAAATCTTTCAACTCAGCACACTTCACTCCATTTACAACTGCTTAATTCGTATCATGCACCTTTGTTAAGTTAGAGCCATTCTGGTTGGTTGAACTGTTATTTACAGTTCACAAGTGAACACTTTTTCAACTTGCCCCCCATATGAGATGGTTCTCCTGGTCTCTACCTTCCAAAGTCCCATATAAGTTAGTAGTTCTCCTTATCTCTACCCTCCATAGTTGAAATTTGACAGTGACAGTTTGACACTGGCAGTATAAATGTGTCTTAATGTAAACAATGAATGTTTTATTTTATTTAAATTAATGTATTTAATATTGATTTATATAATATATATTTATTTAATATAAAAATTAATTTAAATCCCATTTTTTTCTTCGATTCAAATAAAAAATGTTTGTATTTCAAAAATAAGAATATAAATATAATAATTTAATGATTTAAAAGGGTTTTAATTATTTTATTACTGTACAATATCTCAAAGTTTTAACCACATAGATTAAGAATATAGGAAGTGGCTTTTATATGCGGAAATTTTATTCTCATAATTGACGTAATAGGAAAAACCATTAGTATGAGTTATATTAACATTTCGTTTATGATTTCTTTAAAAAATTTAATAATATTTAAGTCTTTCAGAATTTATATAAAACATACAGGGTGTCACTGTCAAATAATTACCACACAATTTTTATTTAAAGATGAAGTTAAAATTTATTCTAAAAGATGAGATCCCATTACAATGATTAAAATTAAAAAGACTAAAATAGAAGAGTGCACTAAAACATTTAAAAATTTAATGAACAACTTTTTAACTAATACAAATTCGTTTTTTCAAATATGCTGTTTAAAATTATTGAGCAGGTCTTTACAGTAAACATCAAAATAAGTGAGCATAAAAAGCTAATTATTTAAACAGAATTGACATTTTGTAATGTACAAATGTAATTTATAAAACTAAAATAAAGGAATTTGCTTTTAAATAGTAGTTGATCAGAAATTCACATTAATTATTAAACATAAAATGGGTGGGATAATTGAAATTAGAGTAGATTTTGAATGATTTAGTAGTATTACAATATGAAATGAATTATCTATTTGTAAGAAGAGACAATCTCATCAAATAGGCAAGTTAGGGAAAATTATATATTCCTATTAACACTTAAGGTTAGAGGTTGATATTTAACCTTAAAAACTTTAATTCTGATAAAATAATTTTAGCACTAACCAACAATACTAATAAAATTAAAACACTTACCAATAGGAAAGAAAGGTGTTTCTTTGGACTTTCGTAATAAACGATCTGACTGGTTTTCTTCATCATAGTAAATTCTAGGAGAATCCTGCATTGTTGCTAAAATTAAAAGGATATGTTTTAACTATAACTATTGTGAAATGCATAATCGTAAAACTTTATAAAATTAAACTATGGTGCAATACATAAAAATAAAAAAATTACTTACTAATGGACATAATTGTGAGATGGAGTAATTTTGCAAGAAAATAAGATAAAAATAAAGTACAATAAATATAAGGTCACAACATCCACTCAACTACATGAAACAAACCTTAATAAATTCAAATTCCAACAATTATTAATTTTCAATTTTATCACACTTGACCTTGTCTCGGGTATAAAATGTGCCAATGAGTAATTATAGTGGGGATAGGAGGAATCCCGTGACTACTGGCGATTACGTCATAAAACAATATTCCACAGTTTACGGAAAAAAGTTGTGTACTGTGCATTTCTCTCACAGAAATGTTACACATTTAGGTGCGACCTCATGAAGTCGCTAGTCGCTCGTTTTCAGCGATAAAATAAGTCACGTGACAATATTTTAAATATTCCGCAGATTGAAAAAATCTGGCGACAAAGCTCAACATGTTGAGCTTTGTATCTGATACAAGAGAACTACAAATCGTTACGAAACGAAAATAATCGATACTTAATTATCGATAAATTACTTTTAATTAATTACATTAACGTAATTTATTATAATTGAAAACTACATACAGTTGAAACGGTGAAGTTTTTCCATCACGTGACCCAATCTACGATTCATATAACACATATTTTCTACATACTGTCTCTTTCTGTCAATATAAATCAAACATAACATCATACACGATTATTTTTATAGAGTCGACAGAAGTTTTGATTTGATTCATATGAATATTGTTGCTGACGTAATAGTCTCGTGATGGAAAATAGTCACTTTATATTTACGATTTTTTAGTTATTATAAGAAAAGGTTAGGAATAATAAACCGCATTCGAAGATATCGATAAGTAAACTTTCGATTATGAATTTTTACACACTCTAATTTCTGCAACCGACCGTAAAGTCGATTCTATTTGTAGCAGCGATTTTTTGCCAGATTTTTTCGAACCGCGGGAAATTTATAATATTGTCACGTGACTTACTTTGTCGCTGAAAATGAGCGACTAGCGACTGCATGAGGCCGCACCGTTTGAAAATAAAAAATTCGTGTCGAATCAAAGATTACAGTTCAAAATAAGAATATTCTGAACTACACTATTTACATAACTTCTTAATTAAGTGGCATCAACAAAATGTTTATATGATATCTACAGGTCTGATGTTAAATAATAATAAGTATTACAGACTTTAATATTTTTTATTCTACGTACTTTTTTTAAAATTCACTTGTTTAATTTATTTAACTGAATAACAATAATTAATATAATCCATTAGAAAAAGTCAAATTAAAAAGTTCAAAATTGGGATTTTTATTGACGTAAAAACATGAACACTTGAACACAAAAAAGCTTCCTTGACACCCTGACATGAGTAACTGTCGAAAAGAAGAGTAAGGTTATGTTTTTAATACCTTAAACTTAAACACATATTATTATATTATATATATTTTAAGTATATTTGGATATGGATTACCAAGAAGAACAAAAAAATGAAATAGAAGCTCTTGAGTCCATTTACTATGGAGATTTTGAAATATTATCCACAGAACCTCGTCATAAGTTTTCAATTCCAATAAAAACGGAAGAATTCGAACCCGATACGGACAATGGGTTAAGTTGCGATCTAGTAATTACATATACTCCGAAATATCCTGAAGAAGAACCTATTATAGAACTTGACAATTTTAAAAACTTGGAAGGAGAAAACGAACAACAGCTTTTAAATTATCTTAGTGAGCAAGTTCAAGAAAATTTAGGAATGGTAATGGTATTTACTTTAGTTTCTAGTGCACAAGAATGGTTAAATGTTAAATGGGAAGAAATAAAAAAAGCGCAAGATGAAAAGGTAGCACAAAAACTAAAAGAAGAAGAAGAAGCAGAACTAAAGAGGTTTGAAGGAACAAGAGTGACTGTAGAGACGTTTATGAAATGGAAGAAACTTTTTGAAGATGAATTAGGTACATTACATTTTATTACCAAAGTACTTATCAGTTTAAACTCACTGCCCATTTAGTAATCTATCATAAACAGTTTTAAAAAATGTCTAGTATTCAAGAAATATCAGTACAGGGAATAAGATTCTTTGTGGAATGTCAATTTAACATATTCATTTTAGGTATTACACAGAAGAAAGAACTATTGGAAAAAGAAGGAAAAAAACTTACAGGGCGAGAATTGTTTATGACAGATAATACCCTTAACGAATCAGATCTTAAATTTTTGGATGAAGGAGATGCTGTTAAAGTTGATGAATCATTGTTTCAAGAACTGGATGATTTAGATATCGAAGATGATGATGATGAAGATTTTAATCCCAACGATTACCACAGTGATTCTTCGGATTAAATGAATTTATTTTTTATTTTTTAATTATTACTCTTTTTTTCAAATCATTTGTTTTTTTTTAAACAGGGGTTTCCTGTGGTAGTTTCAAAAATTACAGCTACAAATCTAGTGTGAGAGTGTAAGGGATATTCTATCTGTTTTATATTTATTGTTTATATTAATACAAAAGATATTAAGGCCTCTATGGGATAGAGAATAATTAAATTTTTGTTTATGGTAATATATTATTTTACAAACAAACATTTAAATATCTACTAAATATTTAAAGGTAAAATCCACTTGAGATTTCCAGTTTTAATACACATTTAAACTTTTTAATACCTAAAATTTCAAATATCAAACAAAAAGTAAAAAGGAACTTAAAAACAGCATGTTTTTAAAATGAAAACTTTCATGTCACCTACAGATGGCTGTTTTTGATGAAGAAGGTGACAGCAGTTTAGATTCTCCATCAAAAGTAAAAAAGAAAGTTATCTGTTCTTTAATATATAATGCATTAATTTATTATTTGATTGATGTTTTAAATAGTTTCGAGTCCATTTTTGAAAGTTAACATGAGTATGAGTAAATAGTTTTATATAATGACCACAATTACACGATATGGTTGACATTGATAATTTATTTTTATAGATGGATACCAGCCTATTTATGTTCTTTTGTAAACTAATTACTACTATTTTGGGTTTAACATAATTTTAAATATTCTTAACATCTTTTCTTGTCACATCATTGCCAAGTTCTTTTTTTTCTTGGTTTTTTTCAGAAGTTATAGGAATGGAATATGCGCTATTAGGGCAGTTAATTATGAAAGATCGAGAAAATTTGGCAAGACCGTTGCAGAAGCGTACGTGACTATAAACAAGCAAGGAAAAGAACAATGTCGTATTTGGGTTTAATAAATTGTTGATATCTGTTTTCCTGTTTGCTTTCGGAAAATCGCTTGAATTATTGCTCCGTTATTGGTGTTTCTTCGTTTTTATAAACACTGTGGATTTGTAACATTCCTGTTGTTTAGTTTGGTTCAGTTTTTACTCTCTCAAGTGCTTGGACAAATTCTAGACACAATGAAGTGCATGGTTCCCAAGTCCTGCCCTGGTGATACGTTTGAATATCCCGCTAAATATACTATTTATTGCGCAAACTCAGAGGTAGGACAAATGTCTAACAATAAAAAGTTGGTAAACAGTATATATTGTAAACAGTATGCATTTCACTCACCTACATTGGAAATTATGATAGATTCATAACAGCACAGACAATACAGAAAATATGATGGATCATGGGAATTAATGACCACTGCAGTTTTTCATTCAAGATTTTGAAAACTTTGATACAATAATTTGCTCTCTAAATATGTACAGGAGCTGTAGCTATTTTTGAATTATGTAAGTAAGGCCTCTTCAGATTTGTCTGTCAGGAAAAGTGGTCTTATCAACTTTATTTTGAATAGTTCACATGAATCATCAATCATAAATTCTTTGTATACCATAATTGCATCAACTGATCTTGTTAATTTTGGGATTAAATTACTATGATTGAATATCAGCTTATAAGATGCACGACCTCCATATGGTTTATTAATGAAAGTAATTATTCCACCAGGTGATATACCTGTCATAAACTTTACTGTTTCGAGGGATTTATACTGGGAGTAAAATTTTATACAGCAACATGAGCATTTTGGTCTCTGGATATGTATTTCTGTACAATCCAGAACAATTCGAACATCCTGAAAACCTTCGAAACACTTAGGCATATAATTTTTTATTTCTATTGAATCAGGAAGCCGTATGCAGGATTTTAAGACCTGACCCAAAATTGGCAACAATTCCTTTCGTTGCCTGGGTTTCGGAAACAAATGAAACGAAAGTTCAGGATTTTTCTCTCTCAGGAATTACAAAGAGGCACTGATCAATAGCGACTCTTTGGAACTTTGAAATTAATAAAAAATACCTTAATAATTGATAAAAGCAAAGCACTATCTCTTATGTAAATAAACCGTACTACTGACTAATTATAGTTCAGAATTGTCCACCAGATGTCGTGTCGCTTGTCCGGCATTGCCAATAGCGTTAGTGTTCTACACGAGTTTTCGTTTGTATTATGTTTGGCGCGCCTGCGCACAACGAGCCAAGTTCCTGGAGATATCCATTTTAGCGGGAGTCCTTTATTATACAGATACTAGCAAAATAGTAGTATTTGAGTGTATATCATTATATCAACAAGCGGATTAGCAAGTCGATGACTTTTGTGCCATATCTGTTAATACGATAATAGATTAACTGTAACTGTTTATTTTATAAATTATAAAAATATTCCAGCAGAGTAATCTATTTTTTGTGTTTAAACAAGATATGAGAATACAGAACATAACCGAACCTATAGATATTGTATATTATTAAATATTTTACACTGAACATAAGTGGTTTGATTCAATAAACAAATTTTGAGTAGATTTTTTCGGGGATTTCACCATCTAAATAGTTATGGTGTCGATTGTAGATGTTGCTGTTGCTAAAAAAGTTTTGCGACATGAACGAGACAAACAGACCTAAAATTCAAATTTCTTGCATTAGTAACGAAAAAGGTTAGTATATATAGCATATTTCACGAATATACGGTGGTTTCGGATTATCGATAGAAACTCGATAACCAGTATTCAACTCTACATTTAACTTGTTTGGAAATTAAGGGTCGATATTTTTATTTGTTAGCACGGTTAATTTGGGAGCTACAAGCCAAACACGACAGCTTTAACATACACAAAAAGATCAAAGAACTCGCCGGCACCATCAAAGAAAAGCAACTTTATATATTATATAACAACGGGAAAATAGTCACAGAAATAGAACAAAAGCTAGAAATATGAAAGAACTACATTACACAGCTATTCGAAGATGAGAGACGGCACAAAAAGCTTAAAAATACAGAAGAGGAGTTGGGCCCGGACATAATTAAGGATGAAGTAACATATGCATTGGGTATGCTCAAGAACGGAAAAGCTGCAGGTTCGGACCAACTGCCAGCGGAAAGTAATCAATACCATATATAGAACAGGAATAATACCAAATGAGTAATTGCTATCAACTTTTATAACCCTTCCAAAAAAGAAAAATGCCAGGTTTAGCTCTGACTACCCCACAATAAGCCTGTTGGTTCACACATTGAAAGTCCTGTTGAAGGTGGTCGGTCCATAATAGAATATTCAGGAAACTGGATGTAGATGTAGACATCAGCGATACTCAATTTGGATTCTGTAAAGGCCTAGGAACAAGGGAAGCACTATTTGCACTAAATGTCCTATCACAAAGATGCCTAGACATAAACCAAGACATATATTCACTCTACGTTAAACAGAAAAACTCTTTTTTACTTTGCCAAGCTTTCGACAAATTTTTTGTCTTTTTCAAGGCTAAAAATTATTATTTAACACAATTTCCAATGAAACTGTTAATACAGATACTAATGTACCAAATTCCAGTAAAAAAATTACTTTCGGATCAATACCATTCATTAAAAATTTATCTCCGAAAATTATCAATGTATTCAAAAGTGAAGTTAACATAAAAATATCACAAAGAAATATCTTCGCTATAAATAAAATATATACAAAATTAAAAGACAAAGAATGTGCACCGATGAGAAGCAATTTAGTTTATAGTTTACCTTGCAGTTCTTGCAACAAAAACTACATTGGACAAACGAATCAAACTTTGAAATCTTGAGTCACTGGTCATAAAAGTGACTGTAGACTCCAGAAACTTTCTTGCGCACTCTCTGATCATGTAGTTAACCAAGATCACATAATGAATTATGATGATACAATAATTTTATGTTAAGAAAAAAATTTGACAAAAAGACTTTTTTTAGAAATGGTTGCAATTAACAGTGATAACAATAATATTTATAAGAAATCTGACATTGACCAAATCAGCAAAATTTACTCGTATCTACTTACAAAATGAATATTTATGCTAAATAAATATAAATATAAAAATTGTTTTTCCTGCACATCCTAATAAAATAACATCATTATACTCATGAAATGTTTATCAGTGTGACAATTTTTTTTTTTTTTTAAGTTATGTCAATGTATGATATATGCCCATATTTGTTAATTGAACTCATTTTGCATGTAAGGTTATACCATTTATTTATATTCGATGTTTTTTTAAGTTATGTCAATGTATGATATATGCCCATATTTGTTAATTGAACTCATTTTGCATGTAAGGTTATACCATTTATTTATATTCGATGTTTTTTTAAGTTATGTCAATGTATGATATATGCCCATATTTGTTAATTGAACTCATTTTGCATGTAAGGTTATACCATTTATTTATATTCGATGTTTTTTAACCATTTTTAATTTTTAGCCTTGAAAAAGACAATAAATTTGTCGAAAGCTTGGCAAAGTAAAGAAGAGTTTTTTTTTTTAACTTAGACTGAATACCCGTGAATTTTTTATATTAATATAAGTACAGTCGAAGAATCATTCACTATATATATATATATATATATATATATATATATATATATATATATATATATATATATATATATAACTGCAATATCTCAACGCAACAAACTGAAATTATTGAACTCCTTGATCTTTCCTATTTCCACATATGCCTCTGAGACCTGGACTTTAAAAATGGCCAATCGAAGAATAATAGATGCTTTTGAAATGTGGACCTACAGAAGAATGCTGCGAATATCAGACACAAAACACCGTACTAACGTGTCAATTCTTAAAAAACTAAAAATCACCACGAGGCTATCAACCAGGATAAACTTATTGTAGACGGAACAATCAATGGTAAACGACCAAGAGGAAGGTCTCCAACGCGCTGGGTCAAATCATTGGTCACGGTCTGCAAGAAGCTTCTCTTGCAGCTCAAGACAAAGAAGGATGGAGAACTACGATCCGAGCAATTGAGACATGAAAATGGCTCGATGACATCACCTACTTTTTTAGTTGTCATTCAGCCTTTAAACCTGTCATTTTGCCAGTTATGATACAACACACAACTCATGACATTTTAACTGACAGCCGCCACATCAGCCCCCCTGCAGACTTAAGGTTGATAAAAATCTGCAAGGGAAGTGCACATGTCTCCCGGAATGCGTCTGGGTTGACTGGTGGCAGGCTCTGGCTCCACAAGTGAGTCTGATGTCGCAAGTATGTACGCTAGTTTAACTCTCTCGATCGAGACATAAGTAACCCTTCCCCCAATATACAATTTGACAGTTTTGTCCGTACGCTCAATAATTTTATAAGGACCGAAATATGGTGGCTGTAAGGATTTCCTAACAAGGTCTTGACGTTTTAACTGACAGCTGTCACAGGCGTATAATGGTGTATCCAAGTTTAATCTACAGTAATTAATCGGCGCCAAAACTCCGATTTACTGCACCTACACTGCGCCAGCAGAGAGTTGTTGTCGAACATGTTTTTGGTTTAACGTGAACGGTCTAACGGTACCCAACGCGCGGAAAGCTTTTTCATGCCTAATTTTGGAATCAATATGTAACAAATACTTTTTTTGGACATATTAATAGCTTCTGCTATCTCTCTTACTTTAATTTGGTGAACTTTAGCAATGTTATCGTCAGTGATTCCAGTTTTTAAACGTCGCGAACGTTCATCGTCTCCCAAGATGGTACACGGCCACGTTTAAATTCAGCTGCCCAAAATTTCTTCTTTTTCTTACGTTAGGACTAAGTTCTGTGTTTGCATCAATGGTTTGCCACGGGCAATTGGGATGCTGAAGACCAGCTTTCATACCATCTTATAGGTGGTCGTCCACGTTGTCGAGGTAAATTTGGTTTTTTTTCTTTCGCAATTTTTGCCTACCGCTCATTTGGTATTCTGTCCACGTGGTTTCTCCATTCTCTTCTCCGGTTTCTTGCCCATCTTACTACATCTTGAATCTCACATATTTTCCTTATTTCTTCATTTCTCTTTCGGTCGAATGACGTATGTCCTGTTATTGATATTGGTGTTCGCATTTCTGTTGTTCTTTAAAGTCGTTTGATTGTTGAGTTCTCCGCTTTCGTTTCTATCGCGTATGTCATGACTGGTCTTACGCAAGTTTTATATATTCTGACTTTACTCGTAGTGCTTATATGTTTATTCCGCCAAATTAAATCCTGATATTAATGATGCCTTTGTTGTTAGGGCTTTAACGAAGATTGAAATTAAATCCTTGCGAAAGATTTTTGAACGAATATTTGCATGTTGAACGTTTCTGCTATTTGTTGGAATTTATACAGTTGCTTCTTTAGGTTATCTTCGTCTTCCGAGATGATGACTGCGTCGTCAGCGCAAAGTTTCACGGTGGTTAATGATGGTGGAGAGTCTCCGTCCAACTCAACGAATACTTAATGACAGCTCGATACTCGATTATTTTGTCCATTTTCACAAAACTTTCACATTGACTTACTTAAACGATTTTCAAACAATTCTCTTCTACTTGTTAGAGATCTAGATGATCTGTTGATTCGGGACTTGCCTCTGTAATATTTCCTGAGATGTGGACTGCCAGCTGTCTCTCCATCTCTTTGGTCGTCTTCCGGGTGGACGGGTCCCTGCTGGTTTTCCCTCTAGTACAATGCGTGGTAGTCTATCGTCGGTCATTCTCTTCACGTGGTTATACCATTCTCTTCTCCTCTGCCTTCCCCATCTCACCACATCCTGCTGGTTTTCCCTCTAGTACAATGCGTGGTAGTCTGTCGTCGGTCATTCTCTTCACGTGGTTATACCATTCTCTTCTCCTCTGCCTTCCCCATCTCACCAAATCACCATCTCAACCAATAACTGCGCGTCCAAAATGGCTGAGACTTTGGTCAGTACCTGTCAAAAGGTGCGCAACCACATTTTTATTGACGAGTGCTGCCATTTTCACGTTACGGTCGAAAACTTTCTAGACCACCCTTGTAAACTAATAATTGTGTTATTTATAATTTTTACTAAGGTTGCAGCTCGTCTGATTGTTGCTAAGGCTCACCTGATCGAATTAAATAAACCTCAAATCCTTGTATTAAACTGAATACCATCAATATATGCTAATTAGTGTGAGAGTACGGTCAATACAAGCACAATTTGGTTTTTCCAGGTGGACTAGCTAATCATAAACGTATCCATATAGTCAGGGAGCCGATTAAGTTTTTAAGAAATTCGAAATGAAAACGCTGCGGGCTGTGTGGGTCATTGGCCAAACTCGACGTGTCGTAGACACAGGTGAAATGTTTATTATGATAATTCACAGATTTTTATTCAACTCGATTACATTCACAAACTAAAATATATTATAATTAAAAAATAAAGTTAAGCTATCATTTTTCTGATTCTCTTTTGGCATTATCCAGCTTGCAGGCCCACTTGAAAATCAATTCTAATTACCTAATTTATTATTATTATTTAATTATTATTACATATCAATGAAGGCTGAGGTCTAAGCCTATGACAGCTTATTTACAAAATCATCCATAAGTAAACAAAATATACAATAAAAAATTATTAGTACACGAGATAAAAATTAGGAGTGTAATAAATGTTCGTAGATTTTATTTTTAAATAAGTTAACTGACGATGCTCTAACTGTTTCCTCACTTAAATCGTTCCAGAAGATAAAAACTCGATTGGTGACAAACGTTTGTCTTGGTACACATTTAAAATGTTCTTTTTTTAACTTTAGATCATGTCCTCGGAGACGGAAGTCGGTATTTAGGAAGAAAATGTCTCTGAGGTTTCCATAATTAAACTTAATCATCCTGAAGGTGAGAATTAGATCTCCGCGTAAGCGGCGATCGGCAAAGCACGGTAAGTTAGCCTCTCGGAATAATCTGGACGCGTACGACCAAAGGACAGCCTTGTAGCCCGGCGTTGAACATTTTCTAAAAGGTTTTGATCTCGGATGAGCACTGGACACCACACTATACCCGCATATTCAAGAAACGGACGAACATACGTTTTGTACAGCTTTATAGAATATTGAAATGAAATCCTTGCGAAAGATTTTTGAAGACGATATATCACTGATTTAAAACGCTTACAAATTTTTTAAATATGTTCGGACCATGTTAAATCTGATGTGACTTTAACACCTAAATCTACATAAGCTGATACTGGAGCAAGAAGTTGTCCGTGAAGTGAATACTGCAAGCACGGGTTATTTTTGCAAAGATGTAGTACCACACATTTATTCACATTATTATTATTATTACCTTATAAAACCAAAATAAAAAACCCTTCTCTCTTTATGCAAGATAAAGAGTTTATTTTTGTATGGATGACAGCGCACACATGAATCATACGTACACATAATGCCCAAAGTAGTTTTACCCCTTTGAATTTTTTATCAAAAAACAGAAAAGAAAGCCATGATTTTTTTGTTCACTTTTACCTACCCTTCCAAATCATCCATGAGTATATTATGAGCATAGAGAGGCGAATTTAAACTTGCATTAACGCGAGAGGTGGTAAGCCATTGTAATAGTAATATTTGTTGTGGTAATTGTTATAGTGTTCACACGGTATATTTTTATAAACTTCCCAGCGAGAAGTTATAGTAATGGGTCCGATATTGCGAATCCGAATTTTGACATATTCTCCACATTTCAAGGTCCCCAGAGTCGAATACAATAGTTTTTCAGTGGACGTCTGTGTGTGTGTGTATGTACGTATGTGCGTTCGGAATTATTTATCATCTCGATTATCTCGGGAACAAAACATGATATCGACTGCATTCAACGCATAATTACGCAACTTAGAACTGATTATATTTTCAGCAAAATCGGTCAGGCTGTTTTTTATGGAGAATCAAAAAAGTGAAAAAAATGGTAGAATACCTGAATTTTGCAATTTATAAATTATACTACGAGTATTTTTAATACAGAATTTTAAAATCTTTTAAATAATATGATTATTGCAAGTTAGGAATATTTTTATGAAAAATATGATGACAATATTTCATAAAAAGAGATAGTTTAAGAAAACAAAAGAAGGAATTGGAGAATGTTAAACTTGTGTCAGTATTGAGAGAATAGCATTGAAGACGCTATAACAGTGAAAAATTATTGTTAGTAATAATCAAGCATTGTTTATAACAATCGAATATTGTTACTAACAAATAATTATTGATCATATTATTTAAAAAAAAAATTCAATTGTTATAAATAATTGAAAATAGCATATTCGAACTAGCCAAGTCAGACCTTAGGCTTTAATATATTATCCTAATTTATTAGAAGAAATGATATTTGTGCCTTGATTTGACTTGGATCTAAATTGATAAGATATCCTCCGTCTAAAGTTTTAACTCTGGAGAGTCCAACGTAAGCCTGCCTACCCCTACGGGAAAAAGGCGTGGCTATATGTATGTATGTATGTAAACCGGTAACTTTATCTTTTAATTTACAATGTTTACAAAATAATACTAGGTGACAAAAAAGTTTAAGAAAAAAAAGTTTAATTCCAGTGGAATTTTATATTTTATAAAACACTGCCATAAAAAAAAGTTTGCGGTCAAAGGGGCGTTGACCCCCTTCAAAGACCCATAAAAAATGAAAACAAATGAATGCGACTGGTTTGAATTTTTTGTCCATTATATACTAACAAGAATCTATCGACCCATTTTTGACCACAGACTATGTATGACCAATCTTTTTGGGACACCCCGTATTTATGCACGTTTCTGTGACGAGCTCCCGCATTAAATACCCACTCCCATCGAGTTGAATTGAACAATCCAGTTGCGGATTGTTTTTCGACTAGCTTGTGTCGCGATAACTGTCGCATGAAGTATGTAAAAGTGACGTTAGAAAGTGTGGACTTTCGTCAAAGAGTCAGCCCAGGAAGTAATGCCGCAGGTGATTCTGCCGAAGCCCGTCGAAAACAATGACAACAAACAGTTGACGGTGCTGGAATTACAGGAGCAACAGGTACGAAGTCGCACGACGAAATAATGAAGCATACAGAATGTCCCGCGACTAATTTTGATGTACAAACACAGTTGTTATGTCAACCTATATATTGATAAGATTATTTTAGAAATGAATTACTATTGAAAGGCACGCTAAATTTAACGGGGCTGGAAAATAACTTACTAGATGAGAGAAAAGACTAGGCAGGCTTGTTATTTTTATAGTCTTCTTCTCTAGGTGCTTCGAAGGTTGGCAATCATTATAGCAATTCTTATTTTTGAGACCGCAGCTCTAAATAGTTCATTATTACTGCATCCAAACCAATCCCTAAGGTTCTTCAGCCATGAATTTCGTCTTCTTCCTATAGATCTCTTGCCTTGGATTTTTCCCTGCATAATTATTTGTAGCATTTGATATTTTTCCCCCCTTATGACATGTCCCATGTTCAGCAGTTTTCTTCTCTTAATTGTCGGAATCACTTTTCTCTCCTTATGCATACGTCTCATCACCTCCACGTTGGTTATTCTCTCTACCCATAAGATCCTCAATATTCTCCGGTATATCCACATCTCAAATGCCTCCTTAAATGTCTCCTCATGTCGGTTACTTTCAGTGTACAGGCCTCCATCCCATAGTATAGTATAGACAGCACATAGCATCTCATCAGTCGTATTTTTAAATCAAGATTTAAATCTCTGCAGCAGAAAAGCCTCTTCATTCTTGTAAAGGTGCTTCTCGCCCGTTCTATTCTGACTCGTATCTCTTGGGAGCTGTCATTGTTCTCATTAATAATCGTGCCTAGGTGTTTGTATTGTCTTACTCTTTCAATAGGCTTGTTTCTCACATATATCTTACGATTGTCTCGAGTTGTTTTTGTTAGCAGCTTATATTTTGTTTTGCTTATGTTTAGTAATAGTCCATATTCTTCGCTTACTGTTACCATTCTGTTAATTAGCGTCTGTAGGTCTTCGTGTGTTCCAGCTAAAATAACTGTATTTTTATAGTAAATACAGGGTACTCTACGGTCATTGGTCGGTCAGTTTTAGGGCGATTTTTGGTTGAGCCCACTTCTTCAAAAAGTTTCACAATCCTTTAATCTACAGTTTTGGTAATTTGGTTGCGATTTGGATGAGTATCATTAAATAAGTAAGCTACCTCATCAAAAGTTCTTTTACGATCACCGTAACCTCTCAACATAAGAATCATTATTCCTTTCTGTTCGGTAAACATACTTAAATTTTAAAAGTAACTATTTACAATAAACACCCTTCACTAATGACAATGAGATATAATTCATGACATTTTAAAACAATTAATGGTAGAAAAACCTACTACTTTTTTGACAAAAACAATTTTTTTATAAGTTTCAAACCACTGTAACTTTGAAACTATTAAAGGTAGAATTTTGCGGTTTTGAAAGTTGTATTTTAAATTTATTATATTATGAAAAACTGAAAATATATACAGGGTGAACTATTTAAAAAATTATGTTAATAAAATATTTAGTAGTAACGGTTCACCCTGTATACTTCTAATTGACTTATGCAGATTTCCTAAATTATTTGAAAAAACTTTTATTTAGCATTTTTTTTGTAAACGCAACAGAAATCGAAATATTAGTTAGTTACGTTACTTTATGTATACACTGTATATTCCAAATCGGTGCTTGAAGTGCCGTTGGTGTTTTGGTGAAGTGGGAAGTGTGACAAGTGTGCCCTTCATTAGTAATTTATTTCTAAACGTCCAACTTGTCGGAGGTCTTTCAATAAAATAATGCAAATACGTTAATAATGGTTCAAAGCTCGTATACATTGAGTCCTGAAATAATTTAATAAGTATTTTTTATTTTCGACTGAAATTAATTAGTTAGAGAATATTCTGTATACAGAGGACAAAAAAAGTGTGTATGTCAGCTCCGACACATTTTTGTTGTGTAAAATCTTTTTGAAATGTGTAACAGTAACAGTCACATTTGACGAATGAGCGCTCGGTTACAGTTCGCTGTTATTTGGCCATTTTAAGGTTGATATCTGTCACTGTCAGTGTCAATTAAATAAAATACAATTTTCATTAAAAAGAATAATTGTTCGTTACCAAAAATCATTTCAAATAATACCTGACAAATTTTTTTCAAAATATAATTGATGTGTAACATTTTTGCTCTCGCTTTCTTGCGTGTGTAAAATTTTTCCTCTCTCTTACTCGCAATTTGTAGGGGTCATTTCGTGAAATGTGTAACAGTAACAGTAACATTTGATTTGACGAATGAGCGCGCGGTTAGAGTTGACCGTTAAATAGACGTCAACCATTTTTCCGACAGTTTATTTGATGGATAAGTGCGCAGTTAGAGTTAACCGTCAGAAAGACGTCAACAATAGACGTTAACCATTTTTCCAAGAGTTAATTTGACGAATGATCGCGCAGTTACAGTTCGCTGTTATTTGGCCATTTTAAGGTTGATATCTGTCACTGTCAGTGTCAATTAAATAAAATACAATTTTCATTAAAAAGAATAATTGTTTGTTACAAAAAATCATTTCAAATAATACATGACCAACTTTTTCAAAATATAATTGATGTGTAACATCTTTGCTTTCGCATCATATGCGACTACTCTAAGGCTCGTGCTTTTTTTATATTACTTAAGCATGCATGATACATTTATTTATATTAATTATACAATGAATTCGTCAAAATACATAACATAGCCATGAAAATATAAAAAATAATAATTTTATACAATAAAGGTTTAGTAAAACAATTTATTTACTAATCTATGTATTTTATAACCGTTTTTAAGGAGTAAACTACCGTCGTGCGTCGGAGCTGGCACACACTGATTATATTATACACATGTATACATGTCGCAATAGCTTCCATCCCTCCGTGTATACTCTGTACTGTAGGGTAGGGTGGGGTAGGCAGAGACCACTTCCTTCCACTTGCTACGGTTCTGACACACATCTTTTGCTTCCTCTACTTTCATCAGTGCTCTCATACATGATCGTCGGTTGTTGGTACTCTTGACCTGGCCTTTCTTCAAAACAACGTTGATCTAATCGAAATATGTTCTCCGAGGTCGACCTCTACCGACTTCCGTCCATTCACACTCGCCTTATAAATTTGTTTCGTCAATCTTCCTTCATCCATCCATTCTACGTGTCCAAACCATCTAAGCATTACTTTATCTATCTTTGTAACCACGTTTCTTTTACACCACAGAGTTCTCTTATCTCACTATTCTTTACTTTATTCAACCGAGTCACTCCGGCTATTCTTCTCAGACTACTCATCTCCGCAGCATTAATCCTATTTTCATGCTTCTTCTGCCAAACCCAACATTCACTACCATACTGATAAGTGTAAGAACCAACACACCTCTATGCACAGTGACGTGCCTTTTTTGACAGTTTCTCCAAAAATGGAAAAATATTAGGAAAATTGCATCTCGAGTATTATTTCACAGGTCGATGTTTTGTCAGTCGATGAAACGTTCCAAGAGAGTGAAGACGACTACGAAGATGACAGCGGTTATGAAAACGCCGTCGTGGTCAACGACGAAGCGCACGTTCCGCATTTCGGCAGCGTGTCGGTACTTAATTCGAACGATGTCCATTTCGGCAATAAAACCGTTTACAAAGGACCCGTCACCATCAAACAGTTCGTCTATCCTAATCAAAGTTGTGATCCGGACGCCGGCAATGGAGGCACAAACAAAATTACGGCAGCGCCCAGTGACGTAGTGGAAAATGGAGGTATCCCAAATGGCGATGGCGCAGTCGAAGAGAATAAACCTCAGGGGAGAGATCCAGAGACTTTTACTAATAAAATCGGAAAAGGTAATTAATAAATAACAGCTCTGTTTCTTTATTTTTAATTTAAATATAATAGGTACAGATAGTGATGGAGATAACTATCAATAGTTTTAACGTCGTAAAATCTACAGCATTTACAGTGTAACTTTGACATTCGTTTAATAACCATACTTCCATTTTGTACTAATTTAATGAAAAATCTTGGTTCACAATAATTTTGAAGATTTTTAATTAAATAAACAACACTTTTACATACATACATAGTCACGCCTTTTTCCCTTAGGGGTAGGTAGAGACCACTTTCTTTTACTTGCTACGGTTCTTACACACATCTTTCGCTTCCTCCACTTTCATTAGTGCTCTCATACATGCTCGTAGGTTGTTGGTACTCTTGACCTGGCCTTTCTTCAAAACATTGTTGATCTGATCGAGATATGTTCGCCGAGGTCGACCTCTACCGACTTACGTCCATTCACACTCGCCTTATAAATTTGTCGATGTTCCTTCATCCATCCTTTCTACGTATCAAAATCATCTAAACATTTCTTTATCTATCTTTGTAACCACATGTTCTTTTACTCCACAGCGTTCCCTTAGCTCACTAATCTTCACTTTATCCAACCGAGCCACTCCGGATATACATCTCGGGCTACTCATCTCCGCAGCATTATTCCTATTTTCATGCTTCTTCTGCCAAACCCCCCATTCACTACCATATATAAGTGTAGAAACCAACACTCCTCTATGCACAGTCAGTCGTGCCTTTTTTTGACACTTTCTGGCTGTTCTGGCTATGCAGTGCCCCATTCATTTGTTTTTCTGCCAACACCCTTCGCTCAATGTCACTGTTATACTTTTCATCTCTCGTAAACTTTGAACCCAAGTATACAAACTCATTTACTTGTTTCACTCTTTCTCCCCTAATCAGAACTTCACAGTTTGTCATGCCATCTTCTCTTTCAAAAACCATTACTTTCGTTTTGCTTACAATTATTTTCATCTCTTTGATTTTCAGGGCATCATGCATAACATTAACCATCGCCTGCAACTCCTCTTTAGATGACGCTAATATGACTTGATCATCCGCCTAAAGAAGGCATTTAACGATCAAATCATTCATTTTCAATTTTCAATTCAAATAATAGTCTACGCATAAGTTAGACAGCAATTTTCTAACTATTAAATGTTGTTAATAATAATTAATATTAAAGTTCTTAAATGTGGGACATTTTAAGCACAAAACAATAATTTTTTTAATTTCAGTTTTGTATCATGTTGCTAGTAAACATGATTTTATTGTACTTTTTGATTACATTGATGCACTTGGTAATCAGTGGTGTATGGATCAGGTCTTTTCATTACGAGGTACAGACAAAAAATTCTTGACTGGAAGTCAAAAGGTCTACTGCTCTTTCGTGGACTTGAAAAAGGACTATGACAGAGTGGTAAGGAATGAATTGTGGTCTACATTGTCTATGTATGGGGTGAGCGGTAGTTTAATACGAGCACTGAGATCACTTTAAGAGGATACCACTACTTGTGTTAGGATAAACGGAGCTAACACGGATAATACAGTTTTACTGGCAGAAAGTGCTGATGACTTGCAGGCGTTACTGGATAGGGTTGTGGCTAAAAGTGAAGAAAGAGGGCTCAAATTAAATATCAGCGAAACCAAAGCTATGGTTATTAGCAAAAATGGTGAGTTTTCAGCAAACCTAAGTACATACAACCAACAGATTCAGATATCTGGGATGCTTATTGAATAGTAAGTGGGAAAGCATGCAGGAAATAAGGTCCCGTATCGAGCAGGCTAGGGCAGCATTTAGCAACATGAAGAAGATTCTTACATCTCGAGACTTGTCATTATCCCTTACGTATTCGTTTACTACAGTGCTACGTATTCCCAATTCTGTACTATAGAATGGAAGAGCGGACTTTAACAAAGGCATTGTGTAGCCGAATAGAAGCGTCCGACGAATATCATGGGTAGACAGAGTTCGAAACACCGAGGTGCTTGCCCGTCTCCAAAAGCAACTAGAAGTCATGTATACCATCAAGAAACGTAAGTTGGAATATTTTGGATATGTTATAAAAGGGGAAAAGTACCGTATCTTACAGAATATCATGCAAGGCAAAATCCAACGAAGAAGATGTCCAGGAAAAAGACGCACGTCTTGGCTGAACAACCTGAGAATGGTATGGTGTTAATTTTACAAGCCTGTTTCGTGCCGCTGCTAATAAAATAAAAATCATAATGATGTTAATCATAATGGTGTTGGACAGGCATGTTTGCCTTCACCATGGCTGTACATAGATGATTGTTTTAAAGATGTGAAAAAAGTGCATATGGATTGAGAATGAATGATTTGATCGTCCAACGCTCCTTTACGCCGATGATCAGGTCATATCAGCATCGTTTGAGAAAGAGTTGCAGACGATGGTTAATATTAACCTAAAATATTAAAGGGATGAAAATGAATGTAGCAAGACGAAAGTAACCTATAAATTTCATTGAAATACAATTCTTGTTTATTTCCTAATATTTATCAATATTTTACACCAGCACTTTTATGTTTTGGTATCAGGGGACACCCACAAAATAAACAACCAACCATATTTGTCGTAATTGTCTCAGTAATACGACAATGTTTTATTTAGATGTCTATAATGGTTAATTACCAAGTATTTGCACCGAAGCATACAACAATGCCTTGTCTCGCTCATTTTGACTGTTAGTAAAACTTTAAACTGTTTAAATCTATTAAACACTTACTTTATCACAGGAATCATTCAAACAATGAGTCGTACGTGGAGGGTCATGGAGTCCATTTCCGTCGCGCACTTTAAGCATTGCTCATTTCTGTTTGTTTTATATTCTAAGCACTACTATTTTATTAGGAATACTAGAAAGACAGGAGGCGCATCTCGCCAGTGTAATAATACTGACAGATCAGCACAGACAATCAGAGCGCGGTTCCATCTAACCATCAACGCTACCGTGGCCGTTTGGCGATGAGTCTACATGCAGTTTTTGAGACGTGCTTTTAAAACGAAGATGGGCTCCTTACTTTCTAGACTGTTTGTACAGAATGTTCATCCGTTGGTTATGAATTTATTTACAAATTATCGTTCGTATAGTGATATGATGCAATCCCTTTGCCGTAGGTATGGAATGGCTGAAAACGCTTCCGTTTAGGAAACCCAAGGAAACTATGCTGTTTCTGTTCTCACTTGTGATATCTTTTATTGTGATTTCCTCATTATTATTGTGGACAAATACAGCCAAAGTGATAAAAATAAACGAAAACGATATCGAAGAAAACGACGGTGGACCTGTCGACTACTCACCAGGTAAAGTGTATATATATAGCTCATTTCACCAATATACGACGATATCGTATTAGTCATCGAGGCATCGACTTAATGGGCGCACTGTGTTGAGAGGTATATTAATAAATTCCCCTAAGATTTAAACCCGAACATTTTTTGTTTATTATTATGCTTTTGTTGAGAGGATTTATTTTTATTTTTTGCTTTATTGTGAATGGAAATCGTTTATGTAGCTCTCGATGAGTTTTTTGGTTAGAAATAGGCACATATTTTATTATACTAAAAGGGGATGCAACAAAAATAAATTATTGGTACGAATTTAATAAATATGTTTAATCATGTAGTACTTACGGTATTATCAAGCATCAGATTTATCTTCTTCTTCTTCTTCAAATAATAGGACCTAGTCCTGCTTAGTCCGTTGCTCATAGCCTCCTTCGGAGCTCTTTCTGTGACGCTGAGCTCCAATTTTCGTACTATCTCTTGGGTGGTCTGCCTACCGGTCTTCGCGAGTTTGGTTTTTGCGACATGGCCCACATCAGATTTATAGTTATTATAATCGGAATCACTGTCGCCACTATCCTCATTCGAATTGTAAATGATAACAGGATTAATTGCTTCGATGCGGTTTTCACGAACCCACCATTCCTCTATTAAATTTTCAAATTTTGTGACACATTTTGCCCAAATTTCAGAAGTGGCAGTATTAAGTGCTCGTTGCCAGTTTTCCAAAACAGACTTATCACTCTAACCATTAGATCCAATGTGATTATTATAATAAGTTTTGCATATTCCCCACATATACTAAACGGGATTAAATTGGCAATGATAAGGCGAAAGTCTTAGCACACGATGTCCATAACTGAGTATAAATTGATCCGATTTGTAAATTTTTTCTTTTTCGTGCCTTTTAACTATCGATAATAATTTCGGCTTAAAGCAATACAGTGGAAATGAAATATTTTCGTTCGTTCTGCTGCCTGTACTACTCTGCTACGGTCTTCTGCAATTTCCTGCCATGGTCCTTCCTTATGTTATCTCGCCATCTCAATTTAGGCCTTCCTAGCGGCCTCTTTCCTTGAGTGGCCTCCTCCCATACAGATTTAATGAGTTTTGTGTTCTGACTCCTTTGTACGTGGCCAGCCCATCTCAGTCTATTTGCTTTTATTTTTTGTCTGATGAACGGGCTATTGTACAACTGTGCTAGTTCAGCGTTAGTTCTTATTCTGTAATGGCCTGTTTGTGGGTCGCGGTAGGGTCCGTATATTTTCCGAGTATCTTCCACTCAAAACGTTTTAAAATTAGAGTATCATTTACGGTCATGGTCCATGTTTCACATGCACAACGAAGTTATAGGGGGGGAATAAAATGGCCCGAACTGCTTAGAGAAAAGGATGGTACGGCCGTGCCGCTTTATTTGCTGGACTTAGCGGGGGCGCTGCCATGCCCCCAGATCTCTATCTCAAATCTTGTAAATGCCTACCCTGATTTATTAATTCATAACGTTTGGTAAATGGTCTCAGGTGAACGCAATTCTCATGCGTGGTAAAAAACGAGTTATTTTTTGTCGCTGTAGTATTAGCAACAATGATAAATATAAACATAAAACATAAAAATGCAATAAAAAAGTGAACAAACAGAACTATTACAAACATTTATATTAAAGTAGATAGGTAATAATAAACTTAAATCGTCATTTGTTAATTAATTCTAAATATAATGATGGAATTTTAAGTGTTTATTATAATTATTTCTTGTATTTGTACGGGGATTGTTCATTATTATCCGAAAAAGTGTTAAATGTTGTCCAGTTTTACCGAGACGACGTCCAAATTTCATATGCCTCGTTTGTAAACAATAAAAATGAAGTAGTAAGTCCGTATTTGTTAAAAGATTCACGATTTAAAATTAAATATAAAAACCGAATAATTTAGCGAAGAATATTGAAAGTGGCTTACAACAACTAAACAAAAGATGGTCGGCCTTGAGCGTTGCGTCAAATCCATTTGGTTTATTCATTTTATTACCGACAAGGTGACACGTTTTGAAACGTACGAGGTCTGACAATAATGTACTATTGGTACGATTTAAACAGCTTCTAAAAGTTTCGCTTCAATGTACTCTCCTCCTCCATATAAGGTGTAGAAAAAAACAATTTAATACAACAGGCTAAACACCAGACTCAACTATAAAACAAGTCAAGCTTAACTAACTTTTCTACTTTTCCAGTCTTACGTTTCGTCTGTCACTATGAAACCGATAGTTTTTTTACTGAAATTAGTCTCAAAAATGGTAGACCTATCGTGTGGGCCGCGACTATTAGAAGGGGAAGGGATTATAGAAAGAAAATGATTGTGAACACGCTTTTTAAAAAGTTGCAGGTCATAGTTCTCTGGAAAAACTGGTTTTGGAAGCTTATTCCATTCCGTAGCAGCCCTGTAAAAGAAGAATTCTTGATGGAGATTGGTCCTTGAAGTGTCAATCTTGAGAGTAAATGGGTGAGACTAATCAGCGTGCCGAGTTCTTCGGCCGAATGTGGCCAGTGGTGGTATAACAGTTTTAATTTCTCTGGAACATTTGCCATGGAAAAATCTGTAGAGTAATGTCTGGTCTGCAACTCTTCTTCTATGTTCTAGTGGGTGTAGGGTATATGTGCGAGTTGAGCTGTTTATCAACTGAATGGCCCTTTTCTGAAAAGAATCTAGAAGACGAAGAGAATGCTGTGGTGCTGAACCCCAAATGTGCGAGCAATACTCCAGCAGAGGTCGGATTTGTGCCTTGTACGTCGTCAATAGTTGATCAGGAGTAAAAACCTTTCTAGCTCTCCACAGAAAACCCAGCCTCTGGCTTGCTGACTTTGCGATGTTAGCAACATGGTCATGCCAAGCATATTATAAGGCAAAACATGACGCATTGTGATTTCTGGGCGTTGAACTGAACAAGATTGTTGGTTCCCCACTCGACGATTGCTTCAAGATCTCTATTAATGGAGTCAACCTGTTCCTGCCTAAGTCTATTTGTATCATTCACCGAAAGTGATCAATAGGATTTGAAAGTTGAGACCAGTGTGCTGTCGTCTACGAAACTGTAAATAAGGTTCGTGGTGGTTTTCAAGAGGTCGTTGATGTGTTAAAAAATTGGGTGGGGACAGGATGGAACCTTGGGGGACTCCAGCTTTGGTTTTCAACGCAACATAAGAAATACCGTCAAATGCCACATGTAAGGAGCGATCTTGCATGAAGCTTATAAGCCACTGGCGCAATTTGGTTGGGAGACCGTAGGCAGATAATTTGCTTAACAATACCTGGTGCCAAACGTGGTCGAAGGCTTTAGATATATACAATGCTATTGCACGGGATTCACCAAAATTCTCAATAGTGTTTGTCCAGAGCTGAGTGACATAAGCCAGCAAATCTCCAGTAGACCGAGGTTATCGAAATCCATTTTGTAAGTAAGGGTATACCAATATGTTATTATCATAGACTTGGAAAAGGCCGATGACAGAGTGGTGATGAATGAATTGTAGTCGTCATTGTATATGCATGCAGTGAGCGATGGCTTGATACGAGAGCTGAAATCACTTTACGAGGATTTTTACTGCTTATGTCAGAATAAGCGGATAAACTGGTTTAAAATCGAAAAGGTATTAGAAAGGGATGTGTGGCTTCGCCATGGCTGCGTATGTGCGTATGATGATTTATGAATGATTTTATCGTCAAATGCCTCCTGTACGCCAATGATCATCTGAAGGGGAGTTGCAGGCGATGATTAACATTATGCATGATGCAGTAAAAATCCGAGAGATTCAGGTGAATATAAGCAAGATTCTTTCTTCTTCTTAGCCTGGCCCTTTCCCATTTTATTTTGGATCGGCACTCCATATCATGTGTCTCCAGACAGCTCGGTCCTGGGTCGTCTCTTTGTTGACTTGGGCTTCTTTGAGGTTTTTATTTACTACGGACATCCATGTAATTTGGGGTCTTCCTCGTCCGCGGGGCTTAGTTTTGATATCTAGCACTTTTTTGGTCGTGACGGCTCTCCTGTAGTTTATCTGGGATAGATCTCACTTTAAAGGTGCCTTTTATGTGTGTGTTTCTGATACGATCCAGCCTACATACACCACCTGCCCACCTGAGCATCTTCATCTCTGCGCAGTGTAATTGATTTTCGTAAGCAAGATTCTTGAATTCATTTATTAATAAAATATCCGATCAACTCATAAACTGTATTATAAAATTGACAGCAATATAGATTGTATTCTACTTTAAATTGACCTAAACATACTTAATACTTGGCGCAAAAACAATGACTTGCCCTCATACGCAGCCAAGTGTAATGTTGCGCAGCCAAGTGTAATGCTGTCTCCTAAAGTTTAAAAAAAAACGGTATTTAAAGATTTAGGAGTTTCTTCTGATAGTTCTCTTTCGTTTCATTCACATTTAGCAGATATTGTCAAACGTAGCTTGTCTGAATTGTTAGGACAGCTTAATTTTAACCCACCTCTCTTATCAGCCAAAAACCCATAAAAGTTTTGTTTATCACCACTAACATTAATAAATTTTATCTGTTTAGGATAAATGTGATATGTTGCAGCTATAAAAAAGAACACTTTTCCTAGATATACAAATATTTTCGAGTGTTAGTCACTGCACTTATGAATGGTAGTAATTGTTGGGAAGTAAGATCCCTGCTGAGGAAATAAGTTTTTTTTTTTATGAAAATAGTCGCAAAAAGGGTAGACCTATCGTGTGGGCCGCGGACGGCCCGCACTGCGACTATTAGAAGGGGAAGGGATTATAGAAAGGAAATGATTGTGGACACGCTTTTTAAAAAGTTGCAGGTCATAGTTCTCTGGAAAAACTGATTTTGGAAGCTTATTCCATTCCGTAGCAGCCCTGTAAAAGAAGAATTCTTGATGAAGATTGGTCCTTGTAGTGTCAAGCTTGAGAGAAAATGTGTGAGACTGATCAGCGTGCCGAGTTCTTCGGCCGAATGTGGCTAATGGTGGTACAAGAGTTTTTATTTCTCTGGAGCTTCTGCCATGGAAATATCTGTAGAGTAATGTCTGGTCTGCAACTCTTCTTCTATGTTCTAGAGGGTGAAGGGTATCTGTGAGAGTTGAGCTGTTTATCAAGTATTCTGAGAAGGATACCTGGAGTGACTCTGATGGATAAAATACATATATACATAAAGTCAGGCCTTTCTTCCGTAGGGGTAGGCAAAGACCACTTCCTTCTACTTTCTACGCTCTTATACACATCTTCACAACTTACGTGGAGTGATCATATTTCTCATATATGTAAACGCGCGTACTCTAAATTGTTCCTAATACAAAAAACTTTATCTAAAGCTTCTTTCGAAACATACTGCGAACTTTACAAGTGCTATGTACGACCAATACTTGAATACGCTGGGCCTTCGTGGTATCCAGATTTAGTTCGAGATCGTGAAATGCTGGAAAAAGTACAAAGACGCGCAACCAGATTGTCTTTTGCCCTTGTTAGACCCTACGTACGAAGAAAAATTATCCATGGCAAACCTTACATTCGAAGAAAGACATCTTCGAGGTGACCTTATACTTTCCTTTCGAATCTTGAAATTTAACTTCGGCGACCTTTAAGCAGCCTTCCCCCTCCATTTAGATGACCGTCTCCGTGGGCACTCCTTAAAGCTGATGAAAGAGCCTTTTAGAATTTGTTACAGGCAAAACTTTATAAGTAGCAGAATTTTTGATAATTGGAATGGTCTACCTCAGCAAATAATTAATTCAGAAAATATTAATAGTTTCAAAAATCAAATAGACGCCTATATTTTTAGTTTTTTAGGCTTAGTGTCAGTTATTGTTTTATTTATATTCTGTAACTTATTATGGGCAAAACAGGATTTGATTCTCTGCCCTTATCATGTAATAATAATAATAATAATAATAATAATAATAATAATAATAATAATAATAATATTAATAATAATAACAGTATCGGATACCGAGAAGCTGGAACAATGGTCACAAAAGCCATTGCACGGTCGACATCATCACGACCTCAACCAGCCGCACATTGACAAAGCAGCTTCAAACAGATGGCTTACTAGCGGATCCCTTTTCCCAGAAACGGAAGGCTTTATGATGGCTATCCAAGACCAGGTCATCAACACTAACAACTACAAGAAGTATGTGATTAGGGATCCCAACACCCAAGCCGACAAATGCAGAAAGTGTCAACAAACGTCAGAGACCATTCAACATATAACATCTGCTTGTAGTGTGTTAGCTAATACTGACTATCTTCACCGGCATAATCAAGTGTGCAACATATTTCACCAAAAATTGGCCAACAAGAACGGTCTTCTCAACACCTATACACCGTACTACAAGTACCAGCCGCAGAAGGTGCTCGAAAACGACAATTCTAGACTCTACTACGATAGGTCCATTATCACCGATAGACAGGTGACGAATAACGGACCTGACATCGTGGTAGTTGATACAAGAGTCAATTCAGTCCTTCTCGTCGACGTAGCCATACCGAACACCCACAACGTTCTCAACAAACACCAAGAGAAACTGGCTAGGTACGCGGATCTCGCTATTGAGATTAAACAGATGTGGCACAGCGAAAATGAAGAAATAGTCCCAGTTATTATGTCATCGACCGGCGTCGTACCTAAGACCCTGCACGAAAGTATCGCCAAATTGGGACTACCGAAAAACACCTTCTCCGACATCCAGAAGGCGGTCATACTAAATACTTGTCACACAGTGCGCAAGTTTATTATGTTGATACGTTTGATACTTTGTATCCGGGATAGGTAAATGATACCAGCTCTAAGCTGAGTAGTTAATAAGTCTTTCCCATAATAATAATAATAATAATAATAATAATAATAATATTAATAATAATAATATTAATAATAATAATAATAATAATATTAATAATAATAATAATAATAATAATAATAATAATAATAATAATAATGTTTCGTTTATAGACGCCGGCGATTCTCCTATCGGAAAATACCGATTGGTTTCCAGGTTTTCATGGTTAGCGCAGCCAGCAGCCGGCGAGGTGTGGAATCTTACTCTTCCCGTTTCGCTCGTGATCGTCCATCATACGGCGACGACGTCGTGCGCCTCTCAGGCTCAATGCGTCCTGCAAACGCGCTACATCCAAACGTTCCACATCGAGAGCAGGAATTGGAGCGACATCGCCTACAACTTCCTCATCGGCGGCGACGGCGCCGTCTACGAAGGCAGGAGCTGGGACAAAGTGGGATCGCACACTTATGGCGCGAATGTGTACAGTTTGGGTATCGCGTTTATTGGTACTTACAATACGGAACCGCCTTCCGCGAAAATGTTGATTACTTTTAATAAACTAATGAACGACGGGGTAAAGAAATCCTATTTGACGGACGATTATAAAATTAAGGGAGCGAGACAATTTTCGGGCACCGAAAGTCCCGGAAAAGCTTTTTTCGAACTGATTAGAAAGTGGAAGCATTTCTCGGAGGTTTGATTGGAAACGAGGTATCATAGATAATGGAAAATAAATAAACCGGAAAATTTTGGGTTCAAAATAATAAGATTTAACCCAATTCTCTTGGATAAAATGTGTCTCCTATCTGAAGTAACGGCGTGTTTTATTTAATAATTTAAAAATGATTTTTTCCCACTTTTAAACTGTTTGATTTCTTCTTTTTATGACGCCCTCTTCGTTCAAAGGTTGGCGATCCACATAGCTAACATTGTTCTCGACACAGCAGCTCAAAAGATTTCAATGGAAGTGCACCCAAACCATCTTCTGAGGTCTTTCAACCAACAGATCTTTTTCCTTGAATCTTTCCTTTAATTATTAGTCTCAACAGTTCATACTTATTGCCTCTCGTAATGTGGTCTATGTATGTAGTTTTTTTTCTTTAATGAGGGCCATTAGTTCTTTCGGCTTCTTCATTCGTCTAAGCACTTCTTCGTTCGTAATTCGTTGAACCCATGAGATGCGGAGAATACGGCGATATAAATACATTTCAAACGTCTCAGTTTTCTTTTCAGTTGCAGGGTCCAGGGTCCAGCATTCACATCCGTATAGTAACACACTGAAGACATAACATCTAATCATGCGAACCCCGAGCTCCAAACTCAGATCAGGACTAGTAAAAAATCTTCTCATGATTATGAATGTTTTCCTGGCTTGTTCGACTATGGTACCCAGTTTTTTAAAACACGAGACTTGTTCAATCTGATTGCCTTTAATCAAAATTGTTTCAGCAGTGGGTCTCTTGAAAAAGACCAGCAGTTTGGTCTTTGATACTGTTTGACTAATCTTTATCATATTTTGCAGGAAGTTTTTTTTAAGAGGATTAGGATTAGGATTAGGACCAGACGCCCGGGCATGGCACAAGGCATCACTTCACCCGGGCAGTATCGGGATGGTCGCCCCTGCCCAGATGACCGCCCGACTAAACCGTCTTCTGGAACTGCTGTAGGCATTACTTCAGAAGGCGGGAGGAATAGGTGTTCTAGTTATCGTTATCCCTTCTTTCTGCCAGTCTAATATTTTCTTTCCTGTCTATTACCAATTTTTTTAATAAAAATAGTTGCAAAATGGGTAGACCTATCGTGTGGGCCGCAGACGGCCCGCACTGTGACTATTAGAAGGGGAAAGGAATTTTAGAAAGGAAATGATTGTGGACCCGCTTTTTGAAAAGTTGCAGGTCATAGTTCTCTGGAAAAACTGATTTTGGAAGCTTGTTCCATTCCGTAGCAGCCCTGTAAAAGAAGGATTCTTGATGGAGATTGGTCCTTGTAGTGTCAATCTTAAGATTAAATGGGTGAGACTGATCAGCGTGCCGAGTTCTTCGGCCGAATATGGCCAATGGTGGTACAAGAGTTTTTATTTCTCTGGAGCATTTGCCATGAAAATATCTGTAGAGTAATGACTGGTCTGCAACTCTTCTTCTATGTTCTAGAGGGTGAAGGGTATCTGTGAGAGTTGAGCTGTTTATCAACCGAATGGCCCTTTTCTGAATGGAATCTAGAAGACGAAGAGATTGCCTTGGTACTGAGCCCCAAATGTGCGAGCAATACTCCAGTAGAGGTCGGATTTGAGCCTTGTACGTCGTCAACAGTTGATCAGGAGTAAAAAACTTTCTGGCTTTCCACAGAAAACCTAGCCTCTGGCTTGCCGACTTTGCGATGTTTGAAACATGGTCATGGCAAGACATATTATTAGACACCGTGACTCCCAAAATTGAAATGGAGGGACTTAATTCAAGGATATTTCTGGACATTGTAATGTTATGATTTGAGTAGTTCACTTTCTTGGAAAACGTGGCGCTTTGTGTTTTCTGGGCGTTGAACTGAACAAGATTATTGGTTCTCCACTCGACGATTGCTTCAAGATCTCTATTGATGGTATCAACCTGTTCCTGCCTGAGTCTATTTGTATCATTCACCGAAAGTGATCGATAGGATGTGAAAGTTGAGACAAGTGTGCTATCGTCTGCGAAACTGTAAATGGGGTTCGTGGTGGTTTTCAAGAGGTCGTTGATGTGTAAGAGAAATAAGGTGGGGGACAGGATGGAACCCTGGGTGACCACGGCGATGGTTTAAAACGCATCAGAAGAAATACCGTCAACTGTCACATGTAAGGAGCGATCTTGCATGAAGCTTGGATTAAGCGTAGTTAGTAACGGCTCTCCAGTTCTCTTCTGTCTCCAAGATTTTAGCTACTATGTTTTCAGGAGTTTTTCTTCCTATGTCGTTTTTCTGGGCATTTTTTTCTATTTTCCACCTAGCACATTCGAAAAAGGTGTGTTCTGCTGTAGCAACTGTGCTACAGTATATGCATACTTCATTTTCTGCGTGTTTAAAACGTTATCTGTATGCCTGTAAGCATCCATGTCCTGATAATAGTTGTGTGGAGGTGGTATGTCACTTCACCATGTCTTTGTCCTGTCCGTATTTCTAAGTTTGGTATCAGCCTTTGTGTCCAGCGTCCTTTATCAATGTCTTCCTGCCACTCTTGTTACCACCTTTGTAGTGTCTGTACTTTTGCAGTTTTGTTATCCATCCCATGTTGCATCTTGCTTCTCTCCTCCACCAGTGGGTGTATGGGTGGAGTTCCCGCAATGACTAATAACGCTCGAGTAGAGATCGTACTGTATGCACTCACGATTCGTATGACTGCTTTTCGCTGGACACTGAGCAGCTTGTTCCTATAAATTCCCTTCTTTGGCAGGAAGTGTAGATACTGTAAACCATTCTAAATTATGGTAAATAAACATTCCTAGCTACTACCAGAGGCGTTCGACAGGGGCAAGTCAGAACTTGACCCTTCCCAAATTCTACGCCACTGGCGGAATTGTCATTTTAGCACAATTTTTCTTTTCTCCAATACTTTCTGTGTAAATAACATATCCTATCTTCGTAACGATTAAGTCATTATTTTTCGAGATATTTAAAGTTAAACATAACATTGCACAATTTTAATGTGATTTATCGTGGCGGTTTTTTTAGGTCATAGGTTTGCATTTATTACGCAAAAAAACATTAATGTTGATTTTTTAGGTTTAATAAGAGAGAATGGGGAAAAAATCATATTTAAATTAATTAAATAAAACAGTCTGTAACTCAGACAGGAGACACATTTTTTTTAAGTGAAAAGGGTTAAATATTATTATTTTGAACCCAAGATTCTCCAGTTTAATTATTTTCCATTATTAATGATACACCCTGAACCAGAATGAACCTGACAAAGAAAAATGATCTTAGTATAGATTAAAAATGGTCGTTATGATTCAAAATGTGCTCTATATTGAATCAAGAATGGTAAACGTACAAAACAGACGTCACGGCGGCCATTTACAGTAAGGTCAAAATAAACCGGAAAGAAACCGTTTATCGACACGAATTTAAGAAAAATAAAAATCTTAATAAATTAAGTAAGAAAATTATCCAACTTTGCGACAAAATTACATTAAATTTACTTAACGATATAAGATTAATTCTGTTTCACAGATTTGGCTATTTTTTGGCACAACAAGGTGGTTTATTTGAAAATTTATCTAATTAGATTTGTAATGTTTTTTTTTAAGTATATTTTTTATAAGTTATGTTTTTTATTTCGCAGAATTTTTTTTATTTTCAAAGCCGCTATTGTAAAAATGAACACATTTTTAAAAGAGAAATTATTTAATCACTTTCCTTATTATTTGGATGTACACGCCGTCGCTAACAAGTTCATACTGATTGGTAACGTCGCAAACACATGTCGATAAAGTTAAATTCAAATTAGTATCGTGTAGCTAATTACTTGATTATTTATCGCGAATTTATTATATTTTGTGTCGACTGGATACCGTCCAACTCTCTGTTTTGCATTGAAATATCTATGTTCCACAAATATTTTTCCATATTTGTATATTCACAAGACACCGCATCCATAAATACCCTTCTTCTTAGTCGTATTCTCATGTCTAAGTAATCGTGATCTCATGAAATCTCTAGTTCTCCAAGTTTGTCGGTCCATTGTTTGAGTTAGTAGGGTTTGTAGTGATGTGATTTTCTTTACTTGGTTTATTTATCTAACAGGTGACCTGCCTCTCGGCCGTTTACCTTCCACCTTTCCCTGTACTATTAATTTTTTTAGGTTGTGCCATTGCCATTGGCGTTTTTATTTCTTTTTCGCACCCTCCTTGGTTACTTATTAGGGATCCCAGATATGCAAATTCATCTACATTTTCTAAATTTGGTATGTTCGGTCGTTGAAGAATTTCACCTCTGTTTTAGTCTTGCTGAGATTTATTTCCAGGCCCAGCTTAGCACTTTCTCTCATCACTCTACTGATACCACAGAAATAAATTATGCTTGGCAAAGATCGCTTTATTCTGGTTAGTTTGTTATTACTTATAAATGTTCGTGCTTCTGACTGGGTCAATTGAAAGTACGTTGTTTTTCATTTGTTGACACTGCACTTATTTTTAATAGTCCACATGGAAAAGTAATATTTAATTACCGTGCTTGTTGGTTGAATTTGTTAATTTCCCGTCCCAATATCCAATCTTATTCGTGGTTCTGGCACGCGTCGTTATGCCTAAGTGATTTTTTCCTTATTAATTGTTGTATATGGATTTTAATTTTTTTAAAATGGCGTCTTAAAGAACTTTTAAAAGTAATGAAAATTATGTAGTCCCGAAAGGACCCGAAAATAATATCTTGAGTTGTTCCTTACATCCAATTAGAGTCCGGTGCCGATTTCGTGAAACAGGAAGTATTATTTTTGAGTTTAACTATACCACAGATTAACTACGCACAGATGCGAAACCCGGCGAAATATCAAAGGATTTTCTGATTTATGTATGGACATTTAAATGGTTTTGGTTGCATTATTGCCACTATCGTCGCTTAAATTATTTAATAACGTTTCTGTGTGATCGAGGCTTACGTCCGAACATCCCGAACGCACGCGAAAGCTCTTTAAATACACACGAGGATATTTAAATTGGTTTGAATGTTTTTCTCTCTCGCCGTTAGACTTTCTTTCTCAACTTTCGCATCTGTCCAGTACCTAATCTGTGACTATACGTAAAAATCTGCCTTTTTTGAACTGTGATTAAATAATTGATTCAATTAATGCAAATGGCGTGACGTCACACATGCCTCAATTTCTTAAGATGAGTTAGTTATCCATCATTGGAAAAAGCTTTTCTGTACAAGGCCTATACATTCTTGAATAGAACCGATATTAATAGGAAAAAATCACGTAACGGGAGATGGTGCTGTCAATGACAAAATGTCGGATCGAGGTGTGAACAACAAATATTCTGTCATTTGATCACTTGTAAAACCAAAGTTTTTATTGAAGGGAATTTTAGCTATCTCAGAGATTTGAGTTGATTTTTTGTGTTAAACTATTGGATTGAAGTTGGATTTAAGGTTTGTTTTCGACGTTTTGGTTTTATTGTCGCTGGATTATCGTTAAATGCCAGTAAAGACCAGGTGTGTCCATGTATCAATTTTGGTTTGTTTTCGAACTTTGGTCACTTCTATCTTTCTTAAGTATGTAATGTTGATACTTCAACATTGGATGGTTCTGGTTAGGAAAACATCCATATTTTAAAAGCTTTCTCTGTGTCGTTGAAGTCACTATAAATAATCACAAATAAAATGATATATCATTGGACAAACGTACCACTGGAAAAATCATGTTTCACAAAGTGCTTGCTGCAAACAAATATAAACTTGAGATTGATTTTCCTATCTTTAAGATCATTTTCCATTTCTGAGCTGCCTTAGAATTTGAAGGAAATTATTATTTTTCTTCAAATTTTATGGTTTATTAACACCAATTTTTCACAAAATATCGTACAAATATAACACTTTCAATGCTCAAATTGCGCAAAATAATATATAAAGTTCACTTTTTAACCATATAAACAAATGGAGATTAGTTTGTTGCTCACACCTCGAGAAGTTCATAAAATCAATAATAGATGTCGCCCACTCCGTGATTTTCCTCTCTATCAAATAATTTGACAGTTAAGCTTGAGCTGCTCTCCGCTATATGTCACTGCAGAATTTTTGGCCATTTTTAAATAATTTGCAGGGTCCACTAAACAAAAACCATTTTAAAAATGGTTAAAAAAAATAGAAGCAAATTTTGTCACGAATTAAATTTTTGAGGGCATTCATTTTTTTCTGCATTATTTGTATAACTCGTTAAATTTACGATATGTTTATATTAAATTTCGTATAGGTATTGTTATATTGTTGATGTTTAAAATAAACTTTTTTAATTAAGCAGCATCGACTTTATTTCATTAAACAGATAAGCAGCTGTTCAACAGCTGTTAAACAGAAAATATTGATTTTTGTACGGTTAAATTTCCATGTTTAGACGAAAACATCCCGAATGATATTTTAACTCATTAAATACGAAGGTTGTCTTTAACATTTTTTTATTATAAAATACTTATGCACAAACTACCACGACTGAAATAAGTGCAATTTTTTTTAATGAAACAATAGTAAAAATAACTTATTTCTCGTAGAAATTGTGTATTGTTATGTTTATGTATTATAGCTTCTCAAATTATCAATGGAAGTTTGTTGCTAATTAATCTTTGAATATAAAACATCAGAAAGGAGCATGGTCTCAGATAAGTGCTGACCGGTATGGAGGTTGCATATGGCCGACTACTGCTTCCGTTTTGAAAGAGGCGTAGGGCTTTAAATTTTAATAAAAATAACAAAGATAATGTCAACCACAAATCCAATCCTGAAATGGGTGAAAATAAATATGATTTAAAATGTCAACCATTAGTTTGACAATAATTATGACAAGCTATGTGACATGTGCACGTATTTCGATAGTTTGTCTATACAGGGTGGCCAACCGAAAACGAAACAGGAACCTCAACATTTTAGAAAAACGCTCAGACCCGTCGATTTTTATTGAAGGAAGATACTCCGGTATTTTTGACTTCACTACTTTCAGCCCCAAGCGAAGGTTAGAATTAACCCAAAATTTTTAAATTGCAATGGGGATCTAATAAGATGTCTTTTGAAAGCTCTAACAATTCTCTTCACAATAGTCTTTAAATTTTACATTTCCTCCCAAAACTTGGAAAAAAATTACATGTTAAAATTCCAATTATTTTAGTTACTTAATTGATTAAATGTTCTAACTGATGACACCGCCCGCTTCCATACAATAATAAAGATTTTGTTCAAAACGTTCACGCACATTCCGAAGAATTTCCGGAGTAATTCGACGGCACTCGTGAAGGATTATTTGACGCAAATCTTCCAAAGACGCTGGTTGTGTTTTATAGATTTTAATTTTTAGATGTACCCACAAAAAGAAATCTCGGAGGGCGATAAATCTGGCGATCGTGGAGGCCATTCAATACTGCTTCTTTTTCAAATCCAATGCTGTGGAAAACTTTGGTCTAAATACTGACGAACAATCGCCGCATAATGCGGAGGAGCACCGCCCTGTTGAAAATAAAAATGATCTTCCTCATACTGTGGATTATTCGCAAAAAAAGTTCTCAATAAGTAATGGGCGAAATTTAAAAACTATTGTATTATTTTTTTTTTTTTATGTTCTGGTTCCCACGAAAAGGGATATCCTGTAATGTTCAGAGAACATCGTGGGAACCAAGGGAAAGAAGGTAGGAGTTGGTGTTCTTCTTAAATTTCTGGAGGTTGCATGCCTCGGGGAACACCTCCCTAGGCAATGAGTTCCAAAGCCTCGCAATTCGTTGGATGAATGAGTCTTTGGAAAGTGATGTTCTGCAGGTCTCCAAAGTGACCACGAAGGGGTGTGAAGACTGAACTTGACGGGTTAATCTCGAAGAGACTGCCAAAGGAGGAACGATTGTTGATATTTCAGAAGAGCATCGCCCATGAAAATATCTATAAAATAGAGACAAATCGCCAACTTTTCTACGGTGTTCCAGACAAGTGAGCGAGTTTGTAAGCGAGGCATCACCGACGAGACGAATTGCCCTTTTTTTGACAGAATCCAGTAGCTTCAGGATATGTTTAGGTGCTGCACTCCAAATATGGGAACAGTACTCCAGTACAGGTCGGATCTGTGCCTTATAGATCATAAGCAGCTGACTGGAGGTGAAATAGCTCTTGGCACGAAACAAAAAACCAAGTTTTTGGGATGCACTTTTGGCAATGGACCTCACGTGATTTTCTCAGGAAAGGTTATTGCTGATAGTAATACCAAGCATCGATATGGATGACTTCAGTGGTATGGTTACTCCTGACAAAGTTATGTTAGGCACAGTGAGATCGGCTTTTCTAGAGAAAAGACATGCTTGTGTTTTGTTTGCATTGAATTCTACCAAGTTATTGGATCCCCATTCGAGAATTGTTGCTAAGTCCATATTTATATTGTTAACATTTCTTCCTCGTTCATTTCTGGATTCACGGGCTGATATAGGGGCCCTGGAAGAGAATGCGGTATGGAGGGTACTATCATCGGCAAAGCTGTGTACGGGACATGAAGTTGCTTTCAATAGGTCGTTGATGTGAAGTAAAAATAGTGTTGGTGCTAGAATGGATCCTTGCGGAACACCAGCATTTATGAGTAGAGTGTCAGATGAAACTGACCTGTTTGAGAGAAAACTAGCAAGCAGAGAACACAGCTGAGGGAGCAAGCCATAAGATGGAAGCTTGGCGAGGAGTCCCTGGTGCCAAACTCTGTATAGAGAATTATAAGAACTTTTGAAATACATCATATTTGACCCCCAATGCCATTTAAAAGTTTTGGGGTAATTTTTACCCTCGCTTGTGGTTAAAAGTAGTGGAGTCAAAAATACCTGAGTATCCCCCTTTAATAAAAATCGACGGGCCGGAGCGTTTTTCTAAAATTTTGAGGTTCCTGCAATTGGACCTGTTTCGTTTTCGGTTGGCCAACCTTTATTATTTCAGAATATTGTTTTGGGTATGAAAATAGGATTAATGCTGCGGAGATAAGTAGTCTGAGAAATATAGCTGATGTGACTCGATTGGATAAAGTGAAGAATAATAAGGGAAGTAGTGGTTACAAAGATAGATTACTTAGATGATTCGGAAACGTAGAAAAGATGGATAAAAAATATTGATGAAACAGATTTATAAGGCGAGTGTAAATAGGCATATCGATAGAGGTCGAATAAGGTCACTCTTACATGGGATCCTGGACAAACAGGGATAAATGGCAACGAGGTAGCCGATAAATTGGCAAGAAATTGGACCCTGGCAAAACTAAGAAGCCAGTTGGTCGGATTGCCAATTGCCGAAGCGAAACATGAATTTAAACCAATCCTTGAGCAAGAAAATATCGCCCAGTGGAATGTATATACTGGCTGCAGAACATCAAGACAGCTGATGAAAAAACCTCTCCGGTAGAGGCAGAAGAAGGCAGACGCACTCTGGACGACGAACCAGAGTACGCTAAGCAGCACGCTTGGTCTGCTCATTGGCCACATCGCACTAAGGGCGCACCAAATGAGACAGGGCCAACAGAAATCCTGCGGTTTGCCAAAATCAGCGAACTGAAATTCTGTTGCCCTGAAGACATAGCAATAGTCACAGAGGATCAAAAAATCTAGGTGATATAGGTGCCTATACCAATGGCCCAACCGCAAAAATGTAATATACCTGTTCCAAATTTGACCTTTGACTCAAGACTAAGATTCGGACAGGTTTAACATAAAAAAAGGTGTGAGATAGGGATGTGTGGCTTCGCCATGGCTGTTTAACTTATATATAGACGCTTGTTTAAAAGATTTGAAAGAGAGTGCGTATAGATTTAAAATGAATAATTTGATCGTCAAATGCCTTCTTTAGGCCGATAATCAAGTCATATTAGCGTCATCTGAAGAGAAGTTGCAGGCGATGGTTAATGTTATGCATGATGCCCTGCAAATCAAAAGATTAAAAATAAATGTGAGCAAAACGAAAGTAATGGTCTTTGAAAGAGAAGAAAGCATGACTGTTAAGTTATATGGTTGTTTTGTTTTTGTAGTCATAGAGAATAATAACAATTGTGAAAAAAATAAAATACGAAAAAAAATCCATACCTTGTTGGTTCAATTTAAAAGAAAATTCAAAAGAAGTCCGCTTCAATCAATATTAAACAATGACAAACTGTGAAGTTCTGATAAAGGGAGAAAGAGTGAAACAAGTAAATGAGTTTGTATACTTGGGTTCAAAGTTTACGAGAGATGGAAAGTATGACAATGACATTTAGCGAAGGGTGTTGGAAGGAAAACAAATGAATGGGGCACTGTATAGCTTTATGAACAGCCAGGAAGTGACTAAAAAGAGGCACGTCTGGCTGTGCATAGAGGAGTGTTGGTTCCTACACTTATGTATGGTAGTGAATGTTGGGTTTGGCAAAAGAAGCAAGAAAATAGGATTAATGCTGCAGAGATGAGTAGTCTAAGAAGTATAGCCGGAGTGACTCGGTTGGATAAAGTAAAGAATAGTAAGATAAAAGAACGCTGTGGTGTAAAAGAAGATGTAGTTACAAATTTATAAGGCGAGTGTGAATGGACAAGTCGGTAGAGGGCGACCTCTGCGAGCTTATCTCGATTTGTTTTGAAAAAAGGACAGGTCAAGAGTACCAACAACCGACGAGCATGTATAATAGCACTGATAAAAATGGAGGAAGCAAAAGATAAGTGTAAGAACCGTAGCAAGGGCAAGGAAGTGGTCTCTGCCTACCCCCACGGAAAAAAAGGCGTGACTATATGTATTTATGTACCTAACCTTACTAATTGTTGCAGAAACTGGATCCGGATTTTCCTCAGTTGGACCTTTACTACCAATAAAATGTTTTGAACTCACTTATTAGGTATATTTATTAATTTTTTGTTTTGTTAAATCCACTCTCCTCGATGCGAGTACCCATTTATTACACCTAACCTCATTAATGTGAGGTTTTACAAATGGTATAAAAAACACGTTTTCCTCTGGATATCGATTATCCGAAGTGCAATTTGCAAAATTACAATGTTTTGCCGGCATTGTAATTATATAACAACAATTTTATTTATTTGATTAATAATTTTAAATCACTCACTTATATCACTTAATTTACACTGTCTTTAATGAGTAAATTTTGGTATTTGTCTCTATCACAAGTGCTGCCTTTTGTGACAGTTTGTCACACTATTCTCAGGACAAAGGCTCATTATGAAATGTTTACAAACATTTTAAATATTTAAAATTACGATAATTGTACTTACTTTGAAATTAAAAAGTCCTTATTGTAAGTCCGACTCTGCGTTTATCAATTCGCAGGACTACGAATATCCCGAAGAAAGAACAGGAGGGGAAATAATAGACTTGCTCAGTGTAATCAGTTTTGTGATCTGTGCGGTGCACTTTCTGATATTATCATATGTTCTGATTGAAAATTATTATTATCAATTGTGTTTTCATTAATTCAAAGTAAGTACGGAAATATTTTGTAGTTCCAACGGTAGATGGTAGTAGTAGTTTTGTTCGATACTGTTCCTTTGTTTATCGCTGTCAATTAGTCGCTCTAATTAGAGGTCGGGAATGTTTTATAAAAAAGGGGTTTAGCAAAAATACTGGATTTAATTAATAGCAAAAAGGGTTGTTAGTATATATTTATTACTATATTATATTATTACTAATTAGAATTCGTTCTAAAAAAGTTAGTGCTAAAAATTTTTTACTCCTTTTTTTTCATACATACGATTAATCATGTGTACGGGGTTAGTCACTATAAATTACCACCCCTTATAATCGTTATTATTGCCTACAGAAAATAAATCCGAAAATTTGAACGAGGTGTTTTTTTTTGTTGAGACATCTGCTCCATAAATTCAAATCATGCGTTGTTACGTGACGGCAATGTGGATGTTGTTTTTGTTTTCAAAAACTACTCAATCTAATATCGGCCTTCGCTGCGACATGATTCCCGAAGGAGTTACTTCACCCAAATTCAAAAACAACACCAATCAATACAAAATAGAAATATCTGGAAATCCCGACTTTTATATTCCTGGGGAACAATATACAGGTATGTTTCATTTTTTGTACAAAACGATCAGAGAGAGAGATAGAGAGAGAGAGAGAGAGAGATTGTGGAAATAAGGAGAACAATCTCTGTGTTTAAAAAAAGATGGCCAGAAGTAAAACTTCACTATCTTTACATTGAAACAAAATTTGTCTAAATTATAATTATTTGTATTTGATTATGAATGACAATAAATTATAATAAATTTTAGTGTTATAGCAGTAAAAAAGTATACTTTATTTGTATTTTTTAAAATAATTTATTTTTAATTTTTTATTACAATTCTTAACGTATTTTAGTGTTTATAAAATTTTGACATATAAGTTTCTGAATCTAAAATGTTCAAAGCAACCTAAAAAAATAATATTTATATATAGTAACTGACTTATTATTATGAGTAGTTAAACAAGCGATATGGATATCAGCATTGCTTAGGTAGACAGTTTAAACATTTAGTTCATTGACAATAATAATTATTGCGACAAATATTGTTTTTTTTTGATTGAGTAAATAAAAAATGGTTTCCGTCAAGTTTCATATCTCGAAAAGTATCTATAAAATTAATTTATTTCGTTGGTTGATATTAAGAAGGAAAATATCTTTCAAATGAGGTATCACTTGCCATATAAAAATTTAGGGGTGGCGGTCACAGCTCCGAGGGTTGGAATGTTTTTCGGGTGAATTTCATCGCGAACGATGTCCCCCTGGAGAATGTAGTTGACGTGTCCGAGCGTTTTTATATAATTCGGTTCCGCCAACCTACAGAGCCGCTGTTTCGTTTTCAATGGCCCACTCTGTATAGAAACTATATATATATATATATATATCATATATAATATATTATCATATATTATATATCAACACACACAACACACAAAAGTCCAAACATAAAAAGTATTCCTTAATAAAACGTACAAAAATAATCTCCAGGAACCTATTACTGACAACTCTATGTTTTTTCTTCAAATGTACTTATTTTTATTTTATTCCTATGATCAGTCTCAGTTAAATTCTTCTTCTTCTTCTTACGTTAGGGCTACGTCCTGTGTTTGCCTCAAAGGTTGCCCAAAAACAATTGGGACGATGAAGACCAGCTATCATACCATCTTTTTGGTGGGCGTCCAGTTGGGCGTGGTGTGTTGGGCCGCTTCTCTCTCACAATTTTTGCCAGCCGGTCGTTTGGCATTCTGCTAACATGGTCTCTCCATTCTCTTCTTCGGTTTCTTGCCCATCTTATTATGTCTTGGACTTCACATATTTCCCTTATCTCTTCGCTTCTTTTATGGTCAAGTAAGGTATAGCCAGTTATCGATCTAAGAATTCGCATTTCCGTTGATCTAAGAAGTCGCTTTGTAGTCGTGTTCTCCGCTCTGGTCTCTATCGCGTATGTCATAATCGGTCTTACACATGTCTTATATATTCTGACCTTACTTCTGGTACTCATGTGTTTATTTCTCCAAATTATGTCTCTCAAGAATCCTGAGATTAGAGATGCCTTTGTTGTTTGAGCTTTTACTTCCTCCTTAATATTTCTAGTGCTAGTTATATTAGCTCCTAAATATTTAAAGGACATCACTTGTTCTACACTCTGCTCATAGATTGCGAGTTTACATCTTCTCGGTTCTTTGGATATTGTTAGCGATTTGGTTTTCTTGACGGATATTTGCATATTGAATTCTTCAGCTGTTTTTTGGAACTTGTGTAAGAGTCTCTGTAGGTTGTCATCGTCTTCCGATACGATTACAGCATCATCAGCGTAGCATATGATTTTTATTTCTTTATCTCCCAGTCGATACCCTCTCCCAGTTACTTTGACTTCATTTATAATTTCATCCATGATGATATTAAATAGGATTGGGCTTAGGATATCTCCTTGCCTGATTCCGGTTGTCCTAGGTATTTTATTGCTTAGCTTATTTGCAGTTCTTACATATGTGTAGTTGTTCTTGTTCAATTCTTCGATGGTCTTTATTACATTCGGATGAATTCTTCTCTTTTGTAGTAGGGCCAAGACGTCTGTTAACCGTACCCTATCGAATGCCTGGGTTAGGTCAATGAAACACGTGAAGGCTACTTTATTGAACTCAATGGCTTTCTCAGTAATTTGACGTATTATAAATATAGCATCTATAGTAGACCTGTTCTGTCTGAACCATTGCTGTTCTTCACATATTCCGGTTAGAGATATTTCTTCTGCTAGAATTTTTGTAAACAGTTTTAGTACAGCACTCAATAAGCTAATACCTCGATAGTTTTTAGGGTCTGCTTTCTCTCCTTTTTTGAAAACTGGTATCAGTATGCTCTCTTTCCATTCGGATGAAACAACCTTGGCAGTAAGTATTTTATTGAAGAAAATCTGTAATTCGGCCAATAAGCTTTCACCTCCATATTTGATCATCTCATTCTTAATTTCGTCAATGCCCAAGGCTTTTCTGTTTTTTAGTTTTTGGACCATGTATCGTATTTTCTCCAAGGGAATAGTCTTTTCTTGTTGTTCGTTAACATTTCCAATGTCAGGCTGTATTTCCTGTGGTGGTAAGTTGTTTTCTGTCGGAGTGTAGAGTTTTCCAAAATATTTTTCCCATTCTTCCGCCGCTATTTTTGTATTTTGTATACACTCATTTATTGGTTTTTTCCTATGTCTTAGCAGGTTCCATATCTTCTTTTGCCCTCCATAGAGGTCATGCTCCTTATCGTTAGAAAATGTTTCCCAATGTTCCCTTTTGATTTTCCGAATATTCTCGTTGATCCTGTTTCTTACGGCTTTATAGTCATTATACGTTATAGCATTGGATCTGTATTGTAGGTACGATTTTCTTTTCTCTTCGGCCAGTATCTTAATTTCTGGCTTAAACCAGGGCTTTGAGTTTGGCTTTCCCACTTTCTTAATGGTTCTTTTTCCGCATGCTTCTTCTACTGCTTCTAGTAGAATTCAAGAAGTAGAATTCTAGTTAAATTCAATAAATTGAAAACTCTCTCTGCTGAGGCATTTTCAAAGGAAACTAAGTTCAATTCAGTCCACAGAGTCACAGTATTTAAAATAAGAAAATAAGATGTCTGTAGCCGTAACTTATTTAATTAGTGGTAGTGGCCTTATTTCAACAAAACATTACAGCAGTAAATAATTGAAATGCGATGAAGATGGAAGAAAATATCCGAATTTTACCCGCAAAATTGAAATACACACAAAGTGGGAAAATACCCGAAACATACTGGAACATAACCACACTGACAAAGTTAAGATGGGCGTTAAAAATAACAAACCCAACAAACTGAAGAGTCTTGAATCTTATATAAAGTAATGATTTGTGTAGAAAACAATCCTGTTTTTTGCAATGGTCCAAGGTCAAAATTTCGAATTAATATTTTCTTTCCAGTGTCATCTATCGACGGACCACACATTCATTCCTTTCATAAAGATATGTAGAGGTAGACGAAAATGTGTAATATGTACCTCGGCGAAAAACTGTCCAATGTCTCGCCAGTTTGCTAGCCTTGGCTATCAATTTGCAGATTCGACTATAATATACAGTTTTCGTCCTATTATTGACATTCAAACAATGAGTCATACGTAGACAGTCATGAAGTTCAATTCAGTTGCACTTTTAGTATTCGTACAGGGTAGCAATACTCGTTCCTGTTTGTTTTATATTCAAATGTTTTAACAAAGAATACAGATAAATATATTTTAGATGACATTTCTGCTGACACCTAACATTGTTGATCTGATCGAGATAATTTCGCCGAGGTCGACCTCTACCGACTTGTCCATTCACACTCACCTTATAAATTTGTTTCGTCGATCTTCCTTCTTCCATCCTTTCTACGAGCCCAAATCATCTAAGCAGTCCTTTATTTATCTTTGTATTATCTTCTTTTACACCACAGCGTTCTCTTATTTCACTATTCTTTAATTTATCCAACCAGGTCACTCCGGTTATACTGCTCAAACTAATCATCTCCGCAGCATTAATCCTATTTTCATGCTTCTTCTGCCAAACCCAACATTCACTACCATACTGATAAGTGTAGGAACCAACACTCCTCTATGCACAGCCAGACGTGCCTTTATAACATTAACCATCGCCTACAACTCCTCTTCAGATGACGCCAATACGTGTTGATCATCGGCGCAAAGAAGGCATTTGACTATCAAATCATTTATTTTTAATCCATACGCACTCTCTTTTAAACAATCGTCTATGTATAAGTTAAACAGCTATGGCGAAGCCACACATCCCTGTCTTACACCTTTTTCGATGTTAAACCAGTCCGTGTAAGCTCCGTTTATCCTGACACGAGCAGTGTAACCCTCATAAAGTGATTTTAATGGACTTCTAAGTGTATGTCTGTATGCTTTGTTTAAAAAATCCAACTACGTGTACATATCTTGGTAGTTTGGCGCAATAATGGTAGATTGTGTATTGCCGTTTTGACACACATTTCAGTGATCCTCAAAAGCCAATCGAAACCGAACGGGACGCAAAATAGATTTACCCACTTTTTATTGTCGCTGACCAACGAAAAATTGGAAAAAAACATCGAATCCGAATCGACGGTCATCGGCAACGTCCAGTTATACGGGGACACGTTCACGAAATTTAGCGACAGCTGTCAAAACGCTGTCATTCAAGCAGACTCGCAGCCCAAGACGGAAATTCAAGTAAGCATATTTTTTCATGCAACAAAGTTGGTTGTTTTCGATAAATTTTTTAAGCTCCGTTTATTTTGATACCTTCGAAGGTCCTTTGGATGGCTCCTGCGAGAGTTAGCGGTTGCGTAAAGCTACGCGCAACGGTAGTTGAATCAGTTGATGTTTGGTACAGCGAAGATGGAGAGTTAACGAAAGTTTTATGTGCAGAATCCCCCGACAGTGACGATATCCAACCGAAAATACTCAAGCAATGCTGCACTTGTGATGAAGCAAAATACGAAGTGAGCTTTTTTTTATTTCCTTCAAATCTGAAAACTAAAAAATCGTGGAGCAGTTTTATTAACCCTCTTTGGCCTACGCCACTGCTAAAACAATAACTGCCTTATCAATTTTATTTTTAAATCAGATATATTTTCAAAAATTATTTAATTATTTATTGAACGACATCGTGAATGTCGAACCACGTTTCATCCAAATAAACTATATTTCTATTACATTCTGTATAACTTAGATCTGTCTTAATTAATTTTGACGAAGTACCACAATACAAGACCATTCCATAATACACATTCGACTATCTAACTTCTTATACTTAAAACCACATTCTATTAAAATTTGTCGATGTGTTTCTAATGATTTATTTTTAAAATCGTTTAAATCTTGCAATGTGTTAAATATAATTTCTAATGTTGGGACTTGATTTTTTTTGTACGTATTGTAAACCGTTTGTCGAATCACACATCTTTAGATGCATCATCTATCCGATGGCTTACGATATGTTTTCGTTTTTTATCGTGTTCAATCACAACGCCTTTTTTAATTACTAAATAAATTCTGGAATAAGTAATTTCGTTAAGTTGCATATTGTTTTAATAATATCATCCTAAGTTGAATTGACAGTCCCAGCTTTTAAGCATAAATATATATATATATATATATATATATATATATATACTGTATGATACCTATTTTAATATAGGTATATATATATGAGGGTCAATTATACATCAGATAACAACTACTCCCCTGACTATATGTCGCGACAGGCATTGAATTACATCCGATGTATAATCGTGTATATATCTTGCTTCCTGTGATGGGGTAATATACACGATTATACATCGGACGTAATTCAATGCCAGTTACACATTTTTACGTATATATATATATATATATATATATATATTATATTATATTTAAATTTTTTTTTTTAATGAAAATAGTCGCAAAAAGGGTAGACCTATCGTGTGGGCCGCGGACGGCCCGCACTGCGACTATTAGAAGGGGAAGGGATTATAGAAAGGAAATGATTGTGGACACGCTTTTTAAAAAGTTGCAGGTCATAGTTCTCTGGATAAACTGATTTTGGAAGCTTATTCCATTCCGTAGCAGCCCTGTAAAAGAAGGATTCTTGATGAAGATTGGTCCTTGTAGTGTCAATCTTGAGAGTAAATGGGTGAGACTGATCAGCGTGCCGAGTTCTTCGGCCGAATGTGGCCAGTGGTGAAACAAGAGTTTTTATTTCTCTGGAGCATCTGCCATGGAAATATCTGTAGAGTAATGAATTGTCTGCAACTCTTCTTTTGTGTTCTAGAGGGTGAAGGGTATCTGTGAAAGTTGAGCTGTTTATTAAGCGAATGGCTCTTTTCTGAATGGAATCTAGAAGACGAAGAGAATGCCTTGGTGCTGAACTCCAAATGTGCGAGCAATACTCCAGTAGAGGTCGGATTTGAGCCTTGTACGTCGTCAACAGTTAATCAGGAGTAAAAAACTTTCTGGCTTTCCACAGAAAACCTAGCCTCTGGCTTGCCGACTTTGCGATGTTAGCAACATGGTCATGCCAAGACATATTATTGGACACCGTGATTCCCAAAATCGAGATGGAGGGTTCATGGGTATTTCCGGACATTGTGATGGGATAATTTGATAAATTCACCGATTCATTCACCGAAAGTGATCGATAGGATGTGAAAGTTGAGACAAGTGTGCTATCGTCTGCGAAACTGTAAATGGAGTTCGTGGGGGTTTTCAAGAGGTCGTTGATGAGTAAAAGAAATAAGGTGGGGGACAGGACAGGCTATTGCACGGGATTCACCAAACTTCTCAATAGTGTTTGTCCAGAGCTGAGTGACATAAGCCAGCAAATCTCCAGTAGACCGAAGTTGTCGAAATCCATATTGTCTGTCATGGATTATCTCAAATTTCTCTAGATATTTGATGAGTTCTGTGTTAATTGCTTTTTCCATAACTTTGGATATGATTGAGAGCAATGCAATAGGGCGATAATTCGCAGGAATAGTCTTCTTTCCTTTTTTCGGAATCGGAATCGTTTTTCCACATGGACGGAAATACTCCTTTGCTGTATGATAACTTGAAGAGTCTACAGAGAACTGGGGTGAGCTCTTGAGCACAGGTCTTCAGGACAATTGTCGGAATTCTATCTTGTCCTACTGCCTTAGTAGAGTCAAGATTTCGTACGATTTTCCTGATAGTGCGATGGCGGATAGCGACCTCAGGCATTGATGCGTTTATTCTAGGTATCGTTGAGGGTTGTTTCCCATTGGTATCGAGGGTTGAGTTAGAGCTGAACATTTCGGACAGCTGATCCGCTTTTTTTCTGGAAGATACGGCTGTCGTGCCGCCGGACCTCTCGAGTGGTGGTAAAGAAGAAGTTGTGAAATTACTAGTTGAACTGGAATATGCAAATCTCGATTTTTAAATTTCCAAAATTGTGTCTCATTTTCATTGTTATTAATTAGAATTGCATTAGTAAAATGTATTTTATCATTAATTTGGATATTATCATTACTTATTATTATTATCAGGAATTTCATTAGTAATGTGAATATCTTCAATATTAAGCAATTCGTTAGATTCATGATTTACCTTAAACGGTCTCCAAAAAGCCATTTAACAAATATCACAAAAAAAATAAAACGCAAATAATAAAAATCTTCTGAGAAATTATTGAGAACCAGCGCGCGCTAATGTTTTGAAACGTCTAAAGGGTGAACACGTGCGAAGTAGATAGTCGACTGATGATTTGACAAATGCGTATTAGTGACGTTGATATTCAAAAATAAGCTGTGCTACCCGCAGCATATAAAAAGAGGCGGCCGATATGTTTTGCTACATTTATCGGTATTACTCAGTATAGAATAAAGAGCTTATTACCGGAATATCGAAGTGCCCCGGTAAAATTATATCTTTTAAACTGAGATTGGAAATACTATAAGTCTGTGTTGAATATTTTAGGTTATATTTGAAGGGTTGTGGTCCAGGAACACTCATCCAAAGGATTTTCCGTCGGAGGTATGATTGACGAGGTTTAGCGATATAATTGGTGCTTCCCATACCGTCAACTATACGTTCTGGAATTACGGAAGTTTTGCTAGCGAAGGACTACGGCAACTAGCTGAGCATGCTAATACAAGAATGCTAGAAAGTGAGCTCAAATCTAAGGTTAGTAATTTATAAACCACTTTCCTCTTATCCAGCTATATCCTTTTCTCCAGTTTTTTTTTATTTAAAGCTAGTTCGCTTTACTCCACTTCCTCTTTATTTAACTATAATTTCGTCACTTTGCTTTCTTTCAATTATATGTGTGCATCTTTTCTTTTTTTTCTAGTTAACTTTTCAGTACTTAATTTTGTGCTAGTTTTCCTTGCACCACTTTCTGTTCCTCTAGATCTCTTCGCGCAACTTTCCTTATAATTTAGGGCGTTTTCAGCTGACTACAAAATTTATTTTAGAGCGATCACATCAGAACCATAATCAAAGCGAGAGGCGTCAGCTCTCCGAACATTACAGGTAGAACTTTCGCCGTATTCAGAGTTGATAATCGTCACCATCTAATGTCTCTAGTATCGATGATAGCTCCCTCTCCTGATTGGATCGTCGGTGTATCCGGTCTGGAGTTGTGCCTTCGAAATTGCTCATGGCTGGAATCCAAAGTTCTAAATTTGTATCCTTGGGACATCGGAACCGACGATGGCGTTACTTATCTGGTAAATTGAACACTTTTCGACCAAAAGAAGGTGATCTTTTGAATTTTGTGCAACCAAAGCTTATTTATCGGCGTGTCTTGTTCGACATGTTTTTGTTAATGTGGTATTTCAGTCTCCAGATCAGCCGTCTTCTCCACGACAACCTATCAGAAGAATGAAAAATAATTTTCCCAGCGATCCCAAATCCCCGTTTTACGATGCCAGCGGTCGCCCGCTGAAGCCGCTAGCGAGACTGACCATCTCCAGACAAAGACTGTACGAAAAGATTTGCGATTCGGCATCGATGGATGACGTCGAAGACAGTTCTAACAGCTGCGAGACGCAACCTTGGTCTGATTGGTCTCCGTGTTCCGTTACATGCGGAAGAGGTACCGTAGAATAATCTTTCGATATGCCAATATTTAATTGGCGTACTTTTCATCGATGAATTTTTAAAATTTATCTAATGTTTAACCGTAAAGATCTAGTTCCAAACGACGAAGCATTCCCTAACAAATCCTAAATCTAAAATATACTTAATCTTAGAAATTTGTTCTCAAATTACTAAGTGCCATCAAAGGATCTTTTGCTAACCATTATGGGAGTTGTCTTACTTATTTGCCAGTTGCTTGTCCAAAATAAGTTTGCCTCTTTTATTTTTGATCATTCTAAATTAGTTTTCTCATCATTTACTACCCTTTTCCAGGTATTTACTAATCCTTGAATAAAAATGTATCAGATTACTGCCAAAGCTGCATACTTCTTTGGCATTTGCTTGTCCAAAGAAAGTTTGTCTTTTGTATCTTTGGACTTTCTTAATTAGTTTTTTCAGCATTTACTATTCTTTCATTGTCTTTATTATTCCTTGAAACAAAAAATGTATTGGTACAACAGTTCTTAAATTAAGTAAACTGCTGTCAAAGCTGCATACTTCTTTGGCATTAGCTTGTCCAAAGAAAGTTTGTCTTTTGTATCTTTGGACTTTCTTAATTAGTTTTTTCAGCATTTACTATTATTTCATTGTCTTAAGTAGACTGCTATCAAAGCTGCATACTTCTTTGGCATTAGCTTGTCCAAAGAAAGTTTGTCTTTTGTATCTTTGGACTTTCTTAATTAGTGTTTTCAGCATTTACTATTCTTTCATTGGCTTTATTATTCCTTGAAACAAAAAATGTATTGGTACAACAGTTCTTAAATTAAGTAGACTGCTGCCAAAGCTGCATACTTCTTTGGCATTAGCTTGTCCAAAGAAAGTTTGTCTTTTGTATCTTTGGACTTTCTTAATTAGTTTTTTCAGCATTTACTATTCTTTCATTGTCTTTATTATTCCTTGAAACAAAAAATGTATTGGTACAACAGTTCTTAAATTAAGTAGACTGCTATCAAAGCTGCATACTTCTTTGGCATTAGCTTGTCCAAAGAAAGTTTGTCTTTTGTATCTTTGGCCATTCTCAATTAGTTTTTTCAGCATTTACTATTCTTTCATTGTCTTTATTATTCCTTAAAACAAAAAATGTATTGGTACAACAGTTCTTAAATTAAGTAGACTGCTGTCAAAGCTGCATACTTCTTTGGCATTAGCTTGTCCAAAGAAAGTTTGTCTTTTGTATCTTTGGGCTTTCTTAATTAGTTTTTTCAGCATTTACTATTCTTTCATTGGCTTTATTATTCCTTGAAACAAAAAATGTATTGGTACAACAGTTCTTAAATTAAGTAGTCTGCTGTCAAAGCTGCATACTTCTTTGGCATTAGCTTGTCCAAAGAAAGTTTGTCTTTTGTATCTTTGGACTTTCTTAATTAGTTTTTTCAGCATTTACTATTCTTTCATTGTCTTTATTATTCCTTGAAACAAAAAATGTATTGGTACAACAGTTCTTAAATTAAGTAGACTGCTGTCAAAACTGCATACTTCTTTGGCATTAGCTTGTCCAAAGAAAGTTTGTCTTTTGTATCTTTGGACTTTCTTAATTAGTTTTTTCAGCATTTACTATTCTTTCATTGTCTTTATTATTCCTTGAAACAAAAAATGTATTGGTACAACAGTTCTTAAATTAAGTAGACTGCTGTCAAAGCTGCATACTTCTTTGGCATTAGCTTGTCCAAAGAAAGTTTGTCTTTTGTATCTTTGGCCATTCTCAATTAGTTTTTTCAGCATTTACTATTCTTTCATTGTCTTTATTATTCCTTGAAACAAAAAATGTATTGATACAACAGTTCTTAAATTAAGTAGACTGCTGTTAAAGCTGTTTACCTCTTGGGCAATTGCTTGTCCAAAAAAAGTATTTTTTTGTATCTTTGGTCATTTTTAATCGGTTTTTTCAGCATTTAGTATCCTTTTCTGGTACTTATTATGCTTTTCCAAAAAAACATTTTTCTTGCATATTTAGTTATCCTTGATTAGTTTTGCAAGTATTTACTATCCTTTCCTGGTTTCTGTGAACTTTTGGTTAAAAAATAGTGGTAAATAGTGGAGTACCGCGCATTTGTATGTTTTTAGGTGTAAAATACAAACAGAGAAAATACAAACACGAAGAAAGCAAATACAATTGTCACAGAAAATTAACGGAGCGCGCCAGTTGCGACGCGGTACAGAAATACTGCCGAATAATTCCGATCAAAGAGAAAATCGATCCCATGTGCGAGTTGGGACCGTGGTTGGAATGGTCCGGCTGCAGCGTCACGTGCGGCAGAGGCGTCAAAACCAGAGAGAGAAAATTCAAGAACAGATTCGCCGCCAAAACGTGCTCGGCCGGCAAAACCAAACCGCCATTGCTGCAGCAAAACCTCGAGTGCGAAGGGAAAGGAAAATGCCACCAACGACCAGAAAACGTAAGAGTAAATCTTAAAGTGTGTAAAGATATTATTGTTAGGGACCTTCGTTTCATTGCTTCTCTGTCTCGCGCGGTGTGAATCAGTGATTGTATATTAGCCTTGTCCATTGTCTGATGTTTCGAAGCCAAGAAATCTTTCTCCCTATTCCTATTCTGCCCTTAATTTTGTCCTCGATTATCAACTGTAGGTACCTATACTATTCGTTACGCATGATATGTCCCAAATAGGCCGTTTTTCTTAACTTGAATGCATTGAACAGCTCACGTTTTCTGTTCACACGCCTAAAAACTTCCTCGTTTGTCGTTCTCGCTGTCCATGGTATTTTGAGAATTCTGCGATACAGCCACAGTTTGAAGGCTTCCAGTTTTTTTATACAACTCATCTTCAAAATTGAACCTTCCACTCCATAGAAAAGTACTGTTAGGAACCACTTGTGGTTAAATCAGTCGGAGTAGGATGAAACGCCAAAAAAACAGGATGGTTTTTTTTTTACTGAAAATAGTCGCAAAAAGGGTAGACCTATCGTGTGGGCCGCGGACGGCCCGCACTGGGACTATTAGAATGGGGAGGGATTATAGAATGGAGATGATTGTGGACCCGATTTTTAAAAAGTTGCAGGTCATAGTTCTCTGGAAAAACTGATTTTGGTTCCATTCTATCGCAGCCCTGTAAAAGAAGGATTCTTGATGGAGATTGGTCCTTGTAGTGGTTTTGAGAGTGATGGGTAAGACTGATCGGCGTGCCGAGTTCTTTGGTCGAATGTGGCCAGTGGTGAAACAAGAGTTTTTATTTCTCTGGAGCATCTGCCATTGAAATATATGTAGAGTAATGTCTGGTCTGCAACTCTTTTTCTATGTTCTAGTGGGTGAAGAGAATCTGTAAGAATTTGAATGGAATCTAGAAGACGAAGAGAATGCCTTGGTGCTGAACCCCAAATGTGCGAGCAATACTCCTGTAGAGGTCGGATTTGAGCCTTGTACGTCGTCAACAGTTGATCAGAAGTAAAAAAATTTCTAGCTTTCCATAGAAAATCTAGCCTCTGGCTTGCTCGATAATTTCTTTTGTTATGATTACGAAGGTAATATCAAGAACGCGATTTGCTAAAAACATTTATTATAAAAACTTTTATTTTAATAAACAGGTAAATTAAAAAACTAGAATTAAACACAGAACTAAATTTAGCACCATGGTCATGCCAAGACATATTATTAGACACCGTGACTCCCAAAATCGAGATAAAAGGACTTGTTTCAAGGGTATTTCCGGACATTGTAATGGAATGATTTGAGGAATTTATTTTCTTGGAAAACGTAGCGGTTTGTGTTTTCTGGGCGTTGAACTAAACAAGATTGTTGGTTTCCCACTCGACGATTGCTTTAAGATCTCTATTGATGGAGTCAATCTGTTCCTGCCTGAGTCTATTTGTATCATTTACCGAAAGTGATCGGTAGGATGTGAAAGTTGAGAAAAGTGTGCTGTCGTCTATTACAAAATGAAGCCTTTTTGTAAAGGGTTGTAGAAAAAAGGGCTGTCTGCTCAACCCATATCTATAAGCTTAAAAATTATAAAATCCCATCAAATTGTCTTTTATAACTTTAGGAAGTAGAATCCTAGAGGGGATCACCTGAAATGCCCCTAAGGTGAAATTGTTTATCCTCATTATTTACTCTTAAGCTTGCCCTCATTTTTATGACCCCTTGGAATTTTCCAGTCTTCGAAAGGTATGGCTCTCGCTCGTTGATTATATTAATCGCTTGTTGTTTGATATTTTGTTCTTTTCAGATCAAAGAAAAGTGTCTTAACATAATGTGGACAGATTGGTCGCCGTGTTCTGCAACTTGCGATAAAGGCGTCAAAGAAAGATACCGTTTTCCTTCGAGAACCGATACAGACACGAAATTTTGGCCGTTGTCTGTTTATTACAAGAAAACCTTTACGGATAACAAACATAACGCAGAAGATCCATGCTTGGATGTCGTCAAAGAGACGGTAGAATGCTTAGAGAGACCTTGCAAGGAAAACAATAGGCGGTATAACGGTAAGAAAATTCCATCTAACTTTTTTTCCTAAATAAATCCAGTATAATTAAATTCCTTTGTTTATTCGGCACACAAATCTTTGACTGACTATTCATACCATACGTTGGGTTGGAGTTTTTAGTGAGTAGATCTGACACAGTCAGTAAAGTCTCACAGTAGACCTTGAGCTTTCAGACTCACAACCTCTCCATAAAGGATTTTTTCCACCTCTACAACAACAAAAAAAGGATGAAGGAAGATTGACAAAATAGGTTCCTCCTTCCTCTTCTAAATCCTGCTTGCACATCCCATATCATTTTCTCAATTTCTAACTTCACTCTTTTAATCAATATCTTTGCATAAAATACCTAAGGAATAGTGTGATAAGGGACCGCTGTGGAGTGAAAGAAGATGTGGTAGCAAAGATAGATAAGGAACAGCTTAGATAGTTCGAACACATAGAGAGACCGGATAAAAGAAGAAACAGATTTAAAAGGCGATTGTGAATGGCAAGTCGGTAAAGGTTAACGTAGGTGAGCTTATATCAATCAAATCAAAATTGTTTTGAGAAAAGGCCAGTTCAAGAGTACCAGCAACTGACGAGCCTGTATAAAAGTGCTGATGAAAGTAGAAGAAGCGAAAGACGTAGCAAGTAAAAAGAATTGATATCTGCCTACTCCTAAAAGAAAAAGGCTCGACTATACTCGTATCTTTGATGCGTTTTCAGTATTAAAAAGACTCGTTTTGGAAATAATTGTCCTAATAAGAAAACTAAAAATGTTACTTAACTGCGTTGTTATTAATTTGATAACTGAAATAAAAGTAGGCATATGGTGAAACATATTGTGAAAGGCTTTCGTGGCCATCGTTTATTGGTGAATGGTTTTTGGGTTTTTGAAGTGATAACTTCTTATGGCACGCTGTGAACTTTTTTTGTAATGGGTAAAAAATGTTAAACTCGCGTCAGGACACGTGGCCTGATCGAAAATTCGTAAGACGGATGTATTTCACTGGAGCAATATAAAATGCGACTTTTCTTGACTGGTAACTTGGCAGCCTTATTCAACAAACTGACAAATTCAAGTACATTTTTTATGTCATTTTGACAAATTAATTTAGTAGTTAAATTCAAAATTTAAGTGCTTTTCATTAGTTTATTGATTAAGTTCTGCTTTTGCTGCATTAAAATGGTCCAAGGAGAGGTGTCGTTTTTAGCAGATGTTATGGACACCATAGCGTGTCTTAATGACTCTAATGGTTCTCCCCCCGACAAAATTTTAGATCAAATAATTTATCAGTGCAAGAAGCCGTTAAAAAATGCATCAATTTGTGTTAAAAAAGAATTAAAAACTGGACTGAAAGTTGGTTTGATCAAAGAGAACGGGGGAAGGTTTAAATTAGGTTTTGGTTTGCCGATAACGGAGGCTCGAAGACGAAGAAAAAATAGAAGCAGAAGCCGTAGACGACGTAGCCAAAAGCGACAAAACCGAAAACGAGGTAGCCGAAAACGAAAAATTCGAGGTAGGAAGAAAAGCGCCATATTGAAAGAAGATCAAGCAAAAAGCGGAAGAAAGAAATCGAAAACATTCAAATCTGGTACTGATGTTTAATATATGATTTATAATAAAGCGTTAATAATCTTTCTACGGCGCGGCGAAAATGTATGCCTGCGCCGGCTGTTTCGTTTAGGCGGCGCAGGGCGCACAACGTTAATACTTAAGTTTTCACTTCTGCCGGCACTCCCAGAGTGCAACCCGTAAAATTTTTTTTGGCAGTCGTAGGTCTGAGTTAATACTCGACGTTTCGCCATCTCTGACGGTTTTATGCGCCACATTCGCATATAACCCAAAGCTTTATAGAAAAGCGAGAAACACCAGCAGAACTTTAATAGATTTGAGGAAACACTTAAAATCAATAGAACATGGGTACCCGTACTTAAAAATACAACGCTGCTTTCTTACAAACATAAGAAGAGTGAATCTACAGAACGTGACCAATTCCTGGACAGCCCTCAAATATGCCCCACCCACCAAAACGTATATAACCTGCGATCGTGACATACAAATGTCACAAACCGTCAGCTTTAAAAAGCAGACAGTATATCTCCTGAAGATCCATTCACTAGAGATGGCGAAACGTCGAGTATTAACAGACCTACGTCGGCCTATAAACCCAGAAAACCACTCACCAATGGTGAAACATGTTTAAAGCTTCTGTTTGCATTTCCAGAAATGGCATGCGGTCTTCCCAAAGACGTCGGCGTATGCAAAAGTAACGTTGACAGATGGTACTTCGATATCATTAAATGGGAATGCAGCATATTCAACTACAGCGGATGCGGAGGCAACATGAACAACTTTCATACATTAGAACAATGTCAAACGTTGTGTGCTAAATTTAAAAGTAAGTACCTACAGTTGAATTGTCGAATCTTCACCCTTCTTCTTCTTATGGTGCCGTCTTCCGTCGAAGGTTGGCGATCATCATGATTATTTGCATTTTGTTGACTGCTGATCTGAAAAGATGAGTTGATGAACCATTCTCTCAGGTTGCGGAGCCACGACATTCGTCTTCTTCCCACGCTGCGCTTCACTGCATCACCACTTGTAGCATTCGGTATCTCTCTCCTCTCATAGTGTGGCCCAGATATTGTAATTTTCTGATTTTTATTTCGTTATTAATTTCTGTTTCTTTTGAGAGTCTTTTTAGTACTTCTTCGTTTGTAATTCTGTCCATATAAGATATTCTCAGTATTTTCCTGTATAGCCACATCTCGAATGCTTCTATTTTTCTCATCATGACTTTTGTCAATGTGGCCGCTTCTATGCCGTATAATAAGATGGTGAATATGTAGCATCTCAGCATACGTATTTTGGGATCGTTATTTAAATTTCTGTTACAGAAAAACTGTTTCATTTTTATGAAGGCTCTGCGTGCGATTTCAATTCTTGCTTTCAGTTCGCTAGCATAATCATTGTTGCTGTTAATCCATGTTCCCAAATATTTATATTTATATACCCGTTCTATTATCTAGTTGTTTACTATCAGCTGTGTGTTGTTGTTTCGGGTCTTTGTGAATACAAGGAATTTTGTTTTGCTGAGATTCATGTTTAGCCCGTATCGAATACTGACATTATGTACCTTTTGTACCATTCTTTGTAGGTCGATGGCATTTTCGGCTAGCAACATAGTGTCGTCCGCATACCTTATATTTGAAATAGGTATCCCATTAACTCGCACTCCAGCTTCTTCTTCAGCTAATGCTTCTTTCATGATCGCTTCTGAGTAGATGTTGAACAGCAAAGGGGAAAGCACGCATCCCTGTCTCACTCCGCGCCTGATCTCTATATCTTCCATCTGTGTAATACCTATTCTGATGTTTGCTGTTTGATTGTAGTATAAGTTTTCTATAATTCTTATGTCTTCACCCACGCGTCATTTATTTATAGTAAAATGGTATGCATACACTCTTTCGAGTATCATATCTTTTTTCAATCTCGTCGCGACGTTTCAAGTTCAAAATGAATTAATATTTGCCTTTTAATAAGCATCTTATAATTTTTAATTTAAAAATAATTGTAACTAACTTACATCAGTCTATATTTATAATATTACAATTTCTTAACCACACAATTTTTGATATTCGAGACTGTCTGTGTCTACGCGGTTATTTTGTTTTAAATTATTGATCGAAGAATGTTTTAAAAAGTTTCTATGGAGTTGTGCAGTGTCAACAACATAACCTTATTATTTCCTCAATGTCCGTACTACTGTGAAAGTCTGGCAACGTTGTTCAAATGTGACCTCGTACTCGCTCTATGACGTGCACGCACATTTATATTATACTAGCTGAACCGGCAAACGTTATTTTGCCATATAAATAATTTCCTAGTAATTTCTAGTGTAGACAAAAAATAGCTTACTTATTGTAAGTATGTATGTATGTTAGAATGTGTATATTGTATGTATGTAAGAATGTGATTGTCGTTGTTCTAATCTTCTGACTTCATTGCGTTCAGCTCGTGTATCTTCTGGCTCTTCTTGATGCAATTGCACCATTCTGACACGTGCATCAGTATTTTGTTGCTGGATTTGTTCTTCTGTTCTTTCGGATCTGCTATTTCGCAAGTTTCGAGCTTTACTTGTACTGCGGCTCAAATCAGCCCCTTTGCGTTTTCTTGGCATTGCTCACCGTACAAAACATACATAAATAGAATTAATGAAATTATTTAATGATGAAAAATGTTAAAAGTATAATTAGGGCCAGGATTTTTGCCGCAGTTTTGAAATGATTAGTTTTAATTTATGAAATTATAACAAAAATATAAGTTTTATGTAAAAATTTTTCAAACAAAAGTAAAAAATTAAATTTTATGAAAACATTGTCTCTTATAATTTTTTCATGCAACCAATATTTCCATTGACATTTCAAAATAAAGATTCATAATGATTGACTTTTTGGAAACTATGAAAATCTTAATTGTTCAAATTACATTTTTTTAATAAAATTAAATTAAAATTACATTTTTATAAGATCAACAACATTTTCGATATAAATAAAAAAAAGTATACTTACAACACAAAATCCGTTGTTATTGGAAGTTCGTGTCACGTGTTGAGTACTTTTGAGATTGAGTGGGGGTTTTCGTTATTAGATTTTTGCTTTGGTTTGTGGCCTCGATTGTTGTGTGTTGTCGGTTATATTATTGTTTGATATCCGGCCTGTGAAGTAGTCAGTCGTTTGGTGGCAGTCTTGGGAGTGGTGTGGTGAGAATTTTTGGAACGGTGTGATATTGGCAAGTGTGCAGAATCTCAACGGTTTTTCTTTCATATCTGGCTGTATTTGGGCCATCTTAATTGGATTTTGAAGAAAAACCATTTAATTTTTAACTTGACCATTCTATCTTACCTCCGTTGTTGATATTTTGGATTTTGGTGTCGAGTTAAAATAACCGCATGCGGGATTTATTTCAGGGGAGGCCATTGTTAATTAGCAGGTGCCGTTCCATAACCAAACCAGCCACAGAAGTAGTGAATTCGTATACCCAAAGGTTACAAGAGATTTATTTTTAAATATTTAACGACGTGACTTATTTTTGACACCACGATTAAGTTTTGATTTAATTTATTAATATAGTACATTGTTGGAAACTATTTATTGCATTAGATAATATGTCAAAACTGAGTACTTTGATTTATTTTTAGCTGTTGATTTTGATTATATTTGTTATAAGTTTATTATTGAACTGAGTACTTTGATTTATTGTTGGCTGTTGATTTTGACTATATTTGTTATAATTTTATTATTGAACTGAGTACTTTGATTTATTGTTAGCTGTTGATTTTGACTATATTTGTTATAATGTTGCTATTGAGCCGTGTACTTTGATTTATTGTGTGAGTAAAGTATCCAATATATTTTTGCTATAATTTCATTTATTTGGTTCACCATAATCTTAGTTGTTTATCGTGTGGCTCTGCTAGTGCCTATAAGACCTAGGGGTTTCCGGCTTGAACCGTCTAAGTCGGTGGCGTGGCTCACTTTTATATTTTCTTTTTTTCTTCTACCCTCTACGGCTGAGTTCGGGCATAATTTGCCAGTAGAGAGACCGCTGGCAGAGTACTCCATAGAGAACGAATAAGACGTGGCAATATTATAGTTTTAAGTTTGAATTTTTTTGTCTAACAATTATCCAAAATAGAATTATACACAATATAAAGCCGAAAATATGTCTAACAATTTAAAGTTGTTTACAAACATGGAGGTTTTTATTTCCACAAAATTTATTAACACGTTTTATTTTTTATACTTTTATGTTTAAAAATGTAAACTGAGTAAATATCTATTATTTGTACGTTGGTTGGAATATTATCCACGTAAATTTTAATCTCAATTTTTTATATTTCAGAGGAGCTGATATCAACGTCGAATAAGAAAAAGAAGGAATTAAAAGTGTCATTATCTAGCGTTCTGACGTACAACGTTCACAAAAAACCAGGTGAAAAAATATGTGGTAAATTGTTCCGAAGTATCACTAGTAAAAAAAACTCTTTGACGTGTAATACTTGATAACAAGCCGTGTCATCAGACACCCGATAGGAAAGAAGTTCCTTACGCTCGATGTGATCACAGATCCTTTTACGATCCATCCCTGCACGCCAACGTCTTAAAACCGTTTTGCCCCAGGCAATGCGCAGTAGTAAGTTTTCTCTTAACGCGCTGTCTCGACTCAACGCAATAAGTAGTTTTGCTCCGACAGTCGTTGAGAGCGACTGTCATACAATTCATTTTTTCATGGCGCTTGTTATTTGCAATAAGTAGTATTCCTTCGGCCGTCAATAGTGACGAGTCATTCAGGTTTTTTTCTTTTATTTCATTAGTTTAATTCCTATTTCTTTTATGGTTTAGAATTAATTTCATTGCTTGCAGCAGTTAACTAGTCGGGACAAGTGCATTGTGTTTTTTTGAAGAAAGAAATAATATTTATATTTTGTGCTAAACCAGTCGAATTTGTGATTTTTTATATCGAAGTTGAGTAAATATTTCTCCCGCGTAGAAAAAGTGAAATTATAAACCCCGATTTCTACAACGCTATTCGACAAATATTTCGTTTATTAATAAATTTTGATCAAGGTATTTTGAAAAAAAAAATAATTCGCGTATAAATTTTTTATGAATAAATATTATCTTAAACGGTTCAATAAATTTACAATTATTTATAAACTTATAAATGAATAATATAAAAATGATTTTTAACATAAAATAATAATAATTAAATCTTATGATACCTTATAGAAATTATAGGCTTGCCTTGCTTGCTTGTCTACAGAATTATATTTTTAATTTGAATAAAAAAAGCCGCTGTTTATTGAATCATAGGGTTCTTTTTTATTAAAAAATTAATAACTGGAAAACTATTACATACATATATAAAGTCACGCCTTTTTCCCGTAGGGGTAGGCAGACCTTCCACTTCCGCTACGGTTCTTACACACATATTTTGCTTCCTTTGCTTTCATCAGTGCTCTCATACATGCTCTTCGGTTGTTGGTACTCTCTTGACTTGGCCTTTTTTCAAAACAATGTTGATCTGATCGAGATCGATGTTCTTCGAGGTCGACCTTTACCGACTTTTCCATTTACACTCGCCTTATAAATTTTTTGGTCAATCTTCCTTCATCCATCCTTTCTATATGTCCAAACCATCTAAGCATTCTTTTATCTATCTTTGTAACCACATCTTCTTTTACACACAGAGTTCTCTTATCTTACTATTCTTTACTTTATCCAACCGAGTCACTCCGGATATACTTCTCAGACTACTCATCTTCGTAGCATTAATCCTGTTTTCATGCTTCTTCTGCCAAACCCAACATTCACTACTATACATAATTGTAGGAACCAACACACCTCTATGCACAGCCAGACTTGCCTTTTTTGACACTTTTTGGGTGTTCATAAAGCTATACAGTGCCCTATTCATTTGTTTTCCTTCCAACACCCTTCGTTCAATGTCACTGTCATACTTTCCATCTCTCGTAAACTTTGAACCCGAGTACACAAATTCATTTACTTGTTCTATTATTTGCAGAAAATCCAGATTGGTCCTTTTTCTTTCTTTCTAAAAATCTCTAAAAATTATATGCACCATTTGTCGATCTCCGATGCGTTGTTTTCGAATTATTTAATAAAAAATATGCTGTGTAAGTATTCCGATTACTTCCCTCTCCCTCTCTCACTGCAGGCAGTAAGTTTAGAGGAAAAGTGATAGAGACTAACGCATTCTTGTTACGTACAGTTGTTACTGGCTAGACACGGTTTTCGCAACGTGCATTAAGGAACTTCGTTCCAAAAATTTGGATATGCAGATTTAAAATGAAAAAAAAACAAATTTGGCGCAATTATTACTTTGAAATCCAACTAATTATTTTTTATGCTTATTTTTTAGGAACGGTCTGAAGGAAAAAACAAAAAAACCTTGGATGAAAATTACTAACCGACAATACTCTAACGTTAAAATCATCATCGTTTGACATTAAGTAGATTTATTATCTGTCTGTCGTTGTTTTGTTAAGTGTTAAATTAAAAAAAATATTATCTAGTGTGGTGTTTATCTTTTTTTTTTGTCTAGTAGTTTGCCAAGGAAATCTGGTAGGTTGGCATTAACTGTTTGGTGCTTCTGGTCACTCAGGAATCAAAGACAAAAGAGGGTTGATAAGTCAGCAAAAGCGGGATCAGAGACTAAGTTCGTGGGCCCAGAGCCAGCACTAGGGATTCCCTTCTGTCTGAGCAGAGGGGCAATTCAAAACTTAATGTACTGAAAAACAGAAACCAGAGACAAGGGTAGACAGGTAAAGGCACTCATAGGGGAATATCCCAGAGAGGGGTACTGACGTACTGACCGTTCATGGTACCCTTAGATATGGTATTTATTCAATATAAATTATAAATTAAATAAAAACTTCTACATACATACATTAAGTCACGCCTTTTTCCCATGGGGGTAGGCAGAGACCACTTCCTTCCACTTCCGCTACGGTTCTTACACACATCTTTTGCTTCCTCTCCTTTCATCATTGCTCTCATAGATGCTCGTCGGTTGTTGGTACTCTTGACAGCTGGCCTTTCCTCAAAACAATGTTGATCTGATCAAGATATGTTCTCCGAGGTCGACCTCTACCGACTTGTCCATTCACACTCGCTTTATAAATTTGTTTCGTCAATCTTCCTTCACAATACACAAACTATATTGGAACCAAACAGCAAAGCTGCGACTTCATGACTCACAGCACACAAAGAACATAACTATTGCTAAAGGGGTTCGACAGGGTTGCATACTATCTCCAATACTGTTCAATGTCTACGTGGAAAGGATTTTTCAACTGGCACTGGAAGGAAACCCAAGAGGCATCAAGGTGAACGGCATTCCCATTAACAATTTGCGTTATGCCGATGACACAGCTATATTAGCAGATAACATAGAGTATTTACAAGTAACCATAAATGTTATAAACACCATAGGAAAAGATTTTGGTTTCGATGTCAATATAAGTAAAACCAACTTAATGATAGTGAGTCGGCAGCCTCATGAAAACGCTCACCTCTACATCGATAATATGCAGATCGAGAGAGTGAACAAGTTTAAGTATCTTGGCACAACGCTGAACGATAAGTGGGATAATGATGATGAGGTCAAAATACGTGTGGCTATCGCTCGAAGCACATTTGTCAGGTTCAATACCTACCTCCTACGACAAGAAATACCCTTGAATCTCCGGCTGCGAGTTGTCAAGTGCTATATATGGCCAATACTACTATACAGAGCAGAAACCTGGTCACTAAAGGCCAAATCCCTTAACAGAATCGAAGCCTTTGAAATGTGGATCCTGAGAAGGTTACTCAAGATTCCCTGGGTAGATCATATATCAAATGAGCAAGTCTTACAAAGAGCAAGAACACATCGGCAACTACTGAACATTGTAAAAGAAAGAAAAACATCCTATTTGGGACATATTTTAAGAGGTCCTAGGTATATTCTGCTCAAAACTATACTTATGGGAAAAATCGAGGGAAAAAGGGGACCGGGCCGAAAACAACATTCATGGCTTCGCAATATTCGAAACTGGTGTAACATCGCGGATGCCGCCACGATATTTAGAAGAGCCGAAGAGGGCACGCTTCACATTACTCAATGAACACGTGATCGCCAACGCGCTACAATAAAAAGCGTACGGCACCAGAAGAAGAAGAAGAATCTTCCTTCATCCATCCTTTCAAGGTGCCAATTCAGTCGTTTAGAAATAATAAATTGGAACGTTTTACTTTTTTTGCAGTTTGACAACTGTTTGCCCAGGTATTTTTGAATGCGGTGTTTTATAAATACTAATTTATAATTATGGAAAGAGATTAAGTAACTCAGACTTTGTTAAATCCCAAATTAGAATTTGATTGTTAATTATGACGAAAGGTAAATTTAGAAAGAAATGTTATTAGGAAAGCGAAAAACAATATTTCCTAAGAAAACATGGTTATTTTCCAAAATTAGATAAAAATTTCGATGCATGTTTTTCAAACTTTTGCAAAAACAATTCACACAAACGATCAGATATCGACTATTGACTTTTGACATACGAAATTTGTTATTATATACACCATTTGTTGTGAACATGCGTTCGAACATATAATGCGAGGCGATCAAATCTGCGCACATAAAATGTTACAAAACCACTTCTGGCAGCATCCTCAAGTATTGTACTGATAGTGGCGTGTCGTGTGCGACTTTAATTTTTTAATATTTATTAGGTAAGTTTAAGTTTTAAGTATCTACTTTTGTGCTACTGCATTTCTAATAGTTTTTACGACAATATACATTAGTGTTTATATGGGAAAACCCACAGGAATATCCCGATACGGGATAGTAATGTGAGTAGTTGATAAGCAAAATTATATTCCTGCTATTCTACGTTTCTGATAAATATTTTTAAAAAAGAATGTTCAAAATTGATGATATATTTGTTTCATTTGACTATTAAATCTTGATTCGAAAGTCCCCCGGGACATAAAAAAATTAATAAATTCTTTACAGAGGAAGTTCAAAAATTACTTTCATATATCACTAACTTGTAAAAATGAATCAATTTAGATTATATTTATACAAATTAACACGTTTTACTTTTTTTGCAGTTTGATTTACAAAAATGATAACATTTTCAAATTAAAACATTGAAAAATAACAAAGTTGTTCATTAATAAGTAGGTGTCTTGAGAATTCGATAACTCTTCGAGTGAAATGAAATGATTTATGATGATTATGGGGGATGTTATTTCAGACTTTTTCAATTCAGTGACGAAAATCAACTAATGCCGGGGTCCCCCAGGGTTCCATCCTGTCCCCCACATTATTTCTTTTACACATCAACGACCTCTTGAAAACCACCACGAACCCCATTTACAAATTCGCAGACGATATCACACTTGTCTCAACTTTCACATCTTATCGATCACTTTCGGTGAATGATACAAATAGACTCAGGCAGGAACAGGTTGATTCCATCAATAGAGATCTTAAAGCAATCGTCGAGTGGGGGACCAACAATCTTGTTTAGTTCAATGCCCAGAAAACACATAGCGCCACGTTTTCCAAGAAAGTGAATTCCTCAAATCATCCCATCACAATGTCCGTAAATACCCTTGAACCAAGTCCCTCCATCTCGATTTTGGGAGTCACGGTGACCAAAATATGTCTTGGCATGACCATGTTGCTAACATCGCAAAGTCGGCAAGCCAGAGGCTAGGTTTTCTTTGGAAAGCCAGAAAGTTTTTTACTCCTGATCAACTGTTGACGACGTACAAGGCTCAAATCCGACCTCTACTGGAGTATTGCTCGCACATTTGGGGTTCAGCACCAAGGCATTCTCTTCGTCTTCTAGATTCCATTCAGAAAAGAGCCATTCGCTTGATAAACAGCTCAACTCTCACAGATACCCTACCAAAAAAGGTAGGACACAAATATGGGCTGGAAAGAAAACAGATAAAAAATCTTTGTTATGCAACGGCGGAAACATACAATATGCACATATCAACATCTAAGACCAAATCTCTCGTAGTAGCAAGTGAACCCAGTTGATGCAAAATTGTAATTAACGAAGAAATTTTTTTTTATGAAAATAGTCGCAAAAAGGGTAGACCTATCGGACGGCCCGCACTGCGACTATTAGAAGGGGAAGGGATTATAGAAAGAAAATGATTGTGGACACGCTTTTTAAAAAGTTGCAGGTCATAGTTCTCTGGAAAAACTGATTTTGGAAGCTTATTCCATTCCGTAGCAGCCCTGTAAAAGAAGGATTCTTGATAAAAATTGGTCCTTGTAGTGTCAATCTTGAGAGTAAATGGGTGAGACTGATCAGCGTGCCGAGTTCTTCGGCCGAATGTGGCCAATGGTGGTACAAGAGTTTTTATTTCTCTGGAGCATCTGCCATAGAAATATCTGTAGAGCAATGATATATAGTTGACCCACGTAATCCTATATATATAGATATCATGCGGCGAAATTAGCTGGTTTAAAAAATTAGATTTATACATTTTCTCTGTAGATGATGCTAATATGACCTGGTCATCGGCGCAAAGAAGACATTTGACGATTCATTATTAATCCATTCGCACTCTCTTTCAGATCTTTTAAACAACCGTATATGAATGAAGTGTCAAATCCACACATCCCTATCTAACACCTTTTGCGATGTTAAACCAGTCCGTGTAACCTCCGTTTATCCGAACACAAGCATCGGAATCCTCTTAAAGTGTAAATAAAGAAAATTTTCTTCCTATCTCTCTCTGGGTGTTCGAATATTTTTTAAAATTGGTATGGTATATTGGTTTTTGTAATTAATGCCACACTCAAATACATTTTTTTATTTCCTTTATTTCCTTTTCTGCAAGAAATATGGCCTAGATATGAACCTAAAGAAAACCAAAGTCATGGCAACTTCAAAAAACCAAAGCACAAATCACAATAGACCATCTATAAATATTAATAATGTCAACCCCGAATGGGTATCTTGGCACATGGATCTTGGTTTCATAGAAATGAATAAAATGCTCTGCAGCTGAGATATAACATTAGAACTGAGAGAACCAGAATGCTAAAATGCTATATATTCTCCATTCTATTGTATGGAATGGAGGCTTTGACACTCAAATCAGAAAACATCAAGAACATAGAAGCATTTGAAATGTGGTGTTATAGGAGGATGCTGAAAATACCATGGGTTGACAAGGTTTTAAATGAGGAAGTACTACGCCGAATGAATAAAGCCAAAGAAATTAATACCACCATAAAAAGGAGAAAATTAAAATATCCAGGACATGTTCTGAGAGGAGATAGATATAATATACTTAAGCTAATTATTCAAGGCAAAATTAAAGGCAAGAGAACAATTGGCAGAAGAAGAATCTCTTGGCTGCGCAATTTGAAGGAGTGGTTTGGTTACACGTCCGCAGAACTCTTCAGGCGGGCGATTGATAAGGTTCGAGAAGTGGTGATGAATTCCAATCTCCGATAGGAGCGGAATTCCAAGAAGAAGATTTCCTTATTTTGGTATTTTTCAAAAAAAGTTTTTGGAATTTGTCGACATACAATAATAAACTCAATTTTGTACATTTCCAAGTAATGACAGCGACATTTTTTTCGTATTTTAATGGTATCGTTAATTTTTTTTAATGAAAAATAAACGAGTAATTTGCATATCCTGGATGAAACTTTGCAATTAATTGACAGTGACCTTTTTAATTACTCTCAATGTTTAATTTTGCTACTACACTTTGTAATCTCGATTTGGTAACACTAACGGGAGTGATCACACAACGTTCTGCTGGCGATTATTTTTATTTTAAAATCCAGGTTAACAAAACGTGAGTAATTTTCAAAATATTTTTTATTATTTTGCGGAAATAAATAATAATTAATAGAAATTCTTTTCATTGTAAAGAACATACATTTTTTTATATATTTTTAAAGCATTTACTTTTTTGTTTATAGGTGATTAATTTTAAATATATTTTTTTAATCTCTTAAAATCCAGGTTGTAGACACTTTTTAAGCATACCAGGAAGCGTATTCTTATAAATTTTCAGGGCTGTCACTTAATGATTGCAAAAGTTATTGCAAATAACGAAAAACGATATTTTTAAGAATTTTTTGAATTTTACAAGAAAAATACCCAACCGATTTGCACACAACTGACGCCATTTTGTAGGTTTTATTAATACCTACAACTTTTGTTATAAACTTTATATCATCAAAGTTTAAATTTTAAAAATAATCGCAAAAAGCGGTTTTCTGCCATTTTAACATCCGCCATTTTGTCTCCAAAAAAGTTTATAAAGGCGGGAAATTTTGTATTGTTCTTTTGCGTTTACTTTACAATATTTCGTTATAATATGTCTTATTACAATTAGAGCTTGGTAAAATATACGGTGCTTTTAAAACCAGCCAGTCGAATTAAAAATGTTATTCTGCTGTTTCCAAGTGGCACCCATTTAACATTCCCCACCCCTTCTTTAAAATGTCAAATAGCAACTCCTACCTTGTGATACATCAAATGAAAACCCAAGAAAAATGAAAATTAGCCATGAAAATAACAATTTATTCTATAAATGTATTCTGCTGATAACAAAAAAAATTTCTGAAATAACATGAGACCATAACAAAAACGACGGATAGAAAGATGTCTAATTAGTGATCAATTACCTTACTTCTAAATACATGTCACCCTTTTTTACCTTTTTTGTCATTTTGTTTTAAAAATATTAATAGTATATTTGGTTAGTTATTCGTAATGTTAAATTAGCTGTAGCATTTTGAGTTATTTTAAAATGGTATATTCTCTGCATGAACAAATAAAAATAATATTTATTTACGGTCATTAAAACAAGTGCGCTCGAGGAATAGCTCGAGTTTTTAATAAAAGTCATCTTAAAAGAAATATAGGCTACCAGAACATCAAAAAGTTAGTACGGAAATTTGGAAAAACTAGATCCGTTTGTAATAAAAAAATAATAATCCCAGAGTTCTCGATGAAGCTGCACAAATTGAAGTAATGGGTTATTTTGTTATAAATCCTACCAGTTCCGTTACAAAAGTATCAAAACTTACAAATATTTCTGTCGGTTCCATACGCGAAGCGTTAACAAAATTTCCTTATAAAATACAAATTCATCATCAGCTTAGTAAAGACGACTATGATCGCAGAATTGAATTTTGTGAAGCAATGTCCCAAAAAATACAAGAAGACCAAAATTTGGTTAAAAATATTTGTTCCAGTGATGAATCAACGATGTTTGTTCTTCTTCTTAAAGTGCCATGCAGTCGTTACTACGGAGGCGTCCTCCATATTCTATATATATATATATATATATATATATATATATATATATATATATATATATATCTGTTATTTGCAGCGTCTCGAAGAGATCCAAAGTCTTTAATTCTCGTTCAATGTCGAAGGTTGCGCAACCAAGATAACTTCTTACGATCAATAGCTCTTTTTTCTTCAATTTTCCCTTCTTATATTAGCCGTGAAAACTCATATCTGTCTCCTCTCATTATGTGACCAAAATATGCGATTTTCCTCTTTTTGATTGTCTCGAACAGTTCTCTGTCTTCTAGTTTTGCTCTTCCAATGACTTCTTCGTTTCTGACTCTCTCAACCCATGATATTTTAGGCATATAACAGAGGGTCCACATTTCAAATGCTTCGAGCTTGTTAATTGACGAAGCCTTAAGAGTCCACCTTCCATGCCATATAGAATAACAGGCCACACATAAGATTTGGTCATCTTGAGTCTTAAATTAATGTCTAGTCGGTGGTCAACTAAAAACTTACGTAGACGTAAGAATGCGGCTCTCGCTTGTTCTATACGGCACCTAATCTCCACCTCCGGGTCCCCCTTATCATTCAAGTAGCAGCCTAGGTATTTAAATTTTCGTACTTGTTCTATGTGGTTAATACCGTAATACTGGTATTCTGGGAAATGAGATCATTAAACCACCTTTTATTGACCAAAACCTAACGGAAGAATTGCACCTACAATTATTAAAAAATGAAATTGATCCACTTATTATTTAGTCGCTAGAAAGACAAGTTGATGAGCAGGGAAATATGATGCTAGATGAACCTTCAACGAAACAGAGCTACACCACATTACGCACTAGCTGTAAGAAAATGGCTGGACGAACGATTTCTAAGACATTGGATTGGCAGAAGAGGTTTTATAGAATGGCCGGTAAGATCTTCAGATCTTACACCACTTGACTTTCTTCTGTGGGGATATTTAAAAACATTAGTTTACAAATAAAAAAAAAATGAATGAGGCACTGCATAGCTTTATGAACAGCCAGAAACTGTCAAAAAGGCATATCTGGCTGTGCATAGAGGTGTGTTGGTTCCTACATTTAAGTATGGTAGTGAATGTTGGGTTTGGCAGAGGAAGTATAAAAATAAGATTAATGCTGCGGAGATGAGTAGTCTGAGAAGTACAGCCGGAGTGACTCGGTTGGATAAATTAAAAAATAAAGAGATAAAAGAACGCTGTGGTGTAAAATAAGATGTGGTTACAAAGATAGATAAAGAAATGCTTAGATGGTTTGGACACTTAGAAAGGATGGATGAAGGAAGATTGACGAAACAAACTTAAAAGGCGAGTGTGAATGGACGGAAGTCGGTAGAGGTCGACCTCGGCGAACATCGATCTCGATCAGATCAACATTGTTTTGAAGGAAGGCCAGGTCAAGAGTACTGACAACCGACGAGCATGCATAAGAGCATTGATGAAAGTAGAGAAAGCAAAAGATGTGTGTAAGAACCGTAGAAAGTGAAAGGAAGGGTTCTCTGTCTACCTCTACGGGAAAAAGGCGTGACTATACGTATGTATGTATAGTTTACAAACTACTTCAGAAAACATTGAAGAACTAATGCTTAGAATAACTGAAGAATGTAGACCAATTGCTGGCGAAACTTTGCAAAGAGTTCGAGAAGAATTTGAAAATATGTAGGTTGTATTATTGCCTACAATATAACGGAGCATACTTTGAACAGTTACTGTAAATACATTTAAGGAGCTGTTTGTAATTAACTTCATTTTAGTTGTTATTTTTCTATGTTTATCTGCAAAATAAATCGATAGAATAAATTTTTGTTTTAATGGTTGATTTGCATTTTTCTTGGGTTTTCATTTGATGTATTACAAGGTAGTGGTAGCAATTTGACATTTTAAAGAATAGGTGGGTGATGTTAAAGGGGTGCCATTCGGAAACAGCAAAATAATATTCTTAAACCTTCCCCTTGATTTAAAATTTGATTTGTTTTTTGTTTTTCTTACATTCACGAAAAAATTAAAAGCTACTGGTTGGTTTTGAAATGAAAGCCCCGTATGTACTTGGACGAATTTCAAGACGTACCTCGTAAATGAAATATTTCCTGCTAATTATTTTTTTAAAAATAACTCAAATTTGACACTGATTAATTATTGTAGAGCCTCGAACTAAATTTAATCAAGTTTACTAGGTCAAGAATATCTGATGTTTTTTTCATATTTGTTGTGAAAACAATAATTACAACAATTAAAGAATGTTTCATCGGGAATGGAAAATTTTGCTATTTCTGTGTATGTGTATTGTTATAGTTCTTACGAAGTCAGTTGGACAAGAATGGGTGGCGGGAAAAACGTTGTATGTAAAAAATGTCAACTTTACAGTAGAGGAGAAAAACTAATCTGGTAACTGCAATATCCTGGATCGGGTGCTGAGAGCAACATACAACGTTTTTCCATTCAAACCTAATCGCTTCCGATCTGACCACCTGCTTTACTCACTATCATTAATGGGTTTAAATAATAATTAAAATTAAAAATTAAATTTTTTTTATTCATCTTGAAAAAATACAAAGAAGTAATCACTATCATCGTCACTATCATTTATGGGTTGGTTGGTTGGTTGGTTGGTCGCACACCTTACAAGTGTCAGTTCTAGGTGAACCAAAGCGAAGATTGGACTCTTTTTTAAATATTTTCCGGTACAAAGTGACGCTAGCCTCAACAACTGGGTATTTTAGCTTAAAAAGTCTGTACATCTTTTTGACAGATAGATCTGAAGACAAACATTCTTTAGACGAAACATTTCGGCTATAATGATTTACTTCACGAGGGAAGGAGTTTATGTGATCTTCAATATTTTTTCTAACGGAATTATTCACTGCGTGGAGTCGATTTGTATGCAATCCCCTTCCATTATACGTCAATTTATAAAATTGGCAATGCAACGAATGGACTTTTTCAATAGACAATATCATACAACCTGATCTCATACAAGTTTCACCACATCCCTTTGCAATAGTTGGGAGAGTTTTTTCCGGGATCTTCTTGCCTTTACCTCGGTTGGAAATGTATTTCTGTCCGCTGTCCTTTAAAATCTTCCTCTTCTTGTCTTTCCACTCCGAAATATTAAGCGAACGTTTTCGATTATTTACTCGTTCCTTGTCACTTTCGGTTAAGTTCCAACTTTTATTCATTTTGAACAAAATAAAATTCACCCTAACGTAAAGAAACAACAACGGTCCTAAACAACAAGAAACAGGTAACTAAAAGGTTCACATAGCGTAACCTTACATCAACAGGCTGTCATAGCCATTAGATTACGACATACAACGTTTTTCCTTTATTATGAACACTCAATTTTACTGGGGAAAATGCCTTACAGCCCATTCTGTTGGCATGTGAACGAACTAAAATCACTGGGGATTCATTCTCTGGTCTACATAGATCATTATTCCGTAAAAAAAAAAATTGTCAAAAATCGACATACAACATTTTTCCCGCCACCCATTCAAGTATAAAAACAATATTTCATCCGGCGGCTTGCCGGACTTTGTTGTTGCATAGGCGTCACAACAGATATTTTAATAGTAGTTTTACTTAAGTCTTCTTGGGTATTTATCACTATCGGTTCGATTTGTAGCAAAACACAATATTTTTTTTCTTTTTCTTTGACGTGTTAAACACAATTTGTTCATAAGTTAGTTTCGGCGAGTTCATCAATTACTTTTTCTTATATTTGTTAGAACAGCTTAATTGAGGAGCTTGATTACACTTTCGTAATTTGATCTTTAAAGCAGCTCAGATCAATTTAAAAGGGTTGAATACACAATAATATGGAGGCAAACGCAAAACTGTATGACCGTAAGATTCAAAAAGTTTGTCTATGACGTATTATTTCTTAAAATTTTGTTGTTTCACTAGTCCAACAATTTTTTTGTGTGAAGTTTTTAAAAGGTATTTTTATGTTACTAACTATATAACAGATACTCCAATAAAACAGAAAACAAGATAATAGGTATGTATAAAACGGAAAAATATGTATTTATAACAACACGGTACTGGTAAATAGTTGTGTAAACACTGATTTGTTTTTTGCCGGCATCGACTTTTGCGGTGATAAAACTGCCGATAAAATTTGGCCAATTAGGGTTAAGTACTATTCAATAAGATGCATAGAATCACAAAAGATTCGCCGACAGTCCATGTGGACAATACCGGGAGTAATCGATTACAAACGGTTCAGTTTAGCTTAATGCTCGACGTGGCATTATTGACCGTACCCCGATTTTTGCGTTGTCCAACTGAGTTCGTATAAAGTATTCCTTCTCATTACCAGCGCTTTCGACTTTAAACACGGTATTTTTAAATCTGGTACTTTAACCTTACAAAATAAGAAGAACTTTTGTTATATCTTTCTTTAAAAAGTTCGCTGTTACTTGTTTGTTGTAGAAAGATGCATTTAAAGGCCACGTTGGTAGGACTTACTTATTTGTTTTGTGTAACTAGTACTTTAGACTGTGATATTGTACCCGATGATATAATCAAACCGAAGAATATTAATGATATTGATCGATACGTTATTAATATACAGGGAAATCCCAAAACGTATACGCCCAAACAAAAATACAATGGTAAGTATCTAAGGTTTGAAGGTTACTATACAGAGTGGACCAAAAGTCTGGAAACGGACAATTATCTCGTAAATTTCTAGTCCGAATTGTACAAAATTTGGAATAAGCCTATTTTGAGATACGGAAATTTCAGATTTGACATTTGCAATGTTGTCAGATTTGCCGTTTCTCTGATATTATTAGTCACTTTTGTTTTTTAAATACATCACCCTGTATATTCAGTCATTATTGAAATCTCCTCTTCAATACGAGTTTAGCGACATATATCACTCATGGTTTTATCTAGTCTTAAAGGTCTTAAATAAATAAAACAGAAGTGTGCCAATGCCTTATTGTATTAATAATTTTTTAATACAAACAATTTTCAACTACATTAAAACGTAACAATTAAAAAATTACAACATTTTTAACACAATGATTACTTAATCTAGTGTTCAAAATGTGCTCCATTTGTAAGTTAACAGTACCCTAATCGATGGTAGAATGCGTCTACCACATTTCTCCATGATTGTTTAGAACTTGACTAGACCTTTTAGACTACATAGAATCACAAGTGTTACATATGGCTGAACTCGTATTGAAGAGAAAAATCCAATAATGACTGAATATACAGGATGATGTATTTAAAAAACCAAAGTGACTAATAATATTAGCAAAACGGCAAATCTGACAACAATACAAATGTCAAAACTGGAATCTCCGTATCTCAAAATAGGCTTGCGCCAAATTTTGTACAATTCTGACTGGCAATTTACGAGATAATTGTCGTTTTCCAGACTTTTGGTCCACTCTGTTTAACCAGAAAAAAAGCCAACTGTTCAATTATTAAATCATTGCATAATGACAACATTATAAACTATAAATATTTTTCGACAGCATCAATAGATGGGAAAATTGTATAACTGATTTTTAAAAATCAGCTAATTCTGCTGTATCTCACCTATATTATAGGTTAATGTGGGTCGATTATGTATAAAAAAAACAACTACTCCTCTGGCTATATGCCGCGACAGGTATTGAATTACATCTGATACATAATCGTGTATAATACTCCATTTCGGGTAACAATATGCAGATGCTTGTTAAGTAAGAGAAGATAGTCACTTCGGATGGATAAATCTAATAGTTTCTTCTCTTACTTAACAAGCATCTGCATATTGTTACCCGAACTGGGGTATTATACACGATTATGTATCAGATGTAATTCAATACCTGTCGTGGCATATAGCCAGAGGAGTAGTTGTTTTTTAAAACATCGAACAACATGAACCTATAATATAGGTGACATACAGCAGAATTAGCTGATTTTAAAGAATCAGTTATACATTTTTCCCATAATATATAGATATATAGATCGGAAGACGTCGAAGAACGTTTTAACCCGAATTTATATATATATATATATATATATATATATATATATATATATATATATATATATATCTTCCGATCTCCAGTCTCCATTGATCCCTATCCATCCATAAATCCTGTGCTAGGCCTTTCTCTCGGGCTTGATTTTCTATACCCTCTCTTCAGCTTTTTCTGGGTCGCCCTCTTTTTCTTCTTCCTTGGGGTGTCCAGTTTAAGATTTGCTTAGGTAATCTGTCCTCAGTCATCCTCTGAACGTGTCCATATCATTTGAGTTGTGCAACTTGAATGTCCTCTACTTTTGTATGTTTGACCTCCATAATTTCTTGAATCCTTGCATTTCTAATTCAACATTATACAATGATTAAATATTTTACCGCGCGTCAATAATAATAAGTGAATGAAATCGAGGGTGGTCTAAAAAGATTCTAATCTTAATGTAAAGATGGCAGCACTCGTCAATAACAGCCAAGGATATATGTATTATATATACTTACACTAGATTGCCAATCCCCTCTATATTCTCGACGAGAAACTGTTGCACAATTGCAATTTATTGTCGAAATGCGCATGCTCCTGTCTAGCGCAACGTTGACAAACATCAAAATTTTTCATTGATTCGGTTGAATTATGCAAAAGATTAGGGCTAAAATTATTAAGGAATGTATTCAAGATCGAGTTATATTTCGTAAACTGTGCAACAGGGCAAGGTCAGATTTGAAAGCATCAGAGACGGTTTTGGTCAATATTTCTTTGTTTGAGGTTTTGTTTGTTTTATTGCTTTGTATAGATCTTTAAAAGTTTCTTTCTTAACATATTATATAACACATATTTATTCTTGCTTCTCTGTTTTGGATCATTCGTTTTGTTTTAAAAAATTTAATATTCGGTGTGTTTTGACTGTTTTGTAGGTTTGCTTAGTTATGATTTTTTCAATTGATACTCACCCAAGTTTTTTAAATAAAGGTCTCCAAAAAATTTGTTTCAATGGGCATTCAATTATAAGTAATTTCAAGAACCTGTGGAATTTTTTTCTCAAAGAAAATACAAATATCTATAATAGTTTATGAGGGCCTTACGAGACAATTCCTATCTTTTCTAGTTAATAATTTAACATGTTATGCAATTACAGAAAATTAATTGATTGAACATGTTGAACCTTATTCTTCCCAGGCCGGGGTATTAATATAGTATGTATGTTTAGCAGTTTCGTCTTCCACGCAGCAAAACCGACAGTCCATTTGTTGGTTCAGACCTATCTTTTCGAGGTGGTATCCTAGACGCCAGTGCCCTGTAAACAGTCCTGTTAGAATTCACAGATTATTCCTACTCCTCGTTCGTGCTCCATTCTAAAATCTGCTTAGTTATGTTTTTCGAGGGTTTAGGTAAGAATGCCTTCGAGTGAGTCAACCCTGGCATATCGGACCAGTGCGTGAGTATTTTTCTCTCCACCCAGTTCGAAATAATTGTTTTGGCGGCACTCGTAGTGACTCCAAAGACCGGTTCTGGTCCAGTGAAAGCAGATTCGTCCCCCTGTTTTGCGAGGGTGTCAGATTTTTCGTTTCCCTTCACTCCCTAGTGCCCAGGTATCCACAGCAGGGTCACTCTGTTGTTCGACCCTTCATAAGCTTAACTAAGACCAAAATTATTGGCGCTGACATTTCATCGTCTCTCTTCAAAAAGGAACTGTTTAACTGATTAATGAGTACCAAGGACTATGCTCAGTGCAGCTGTTGACCATAAACCCTTTCCTGGCTAAACCATTGAGTACAGACTGTCATTTTCGTTCCTAACCTTTAACTCTTTAGAACCCGTATTAACAAGCGTTCGCATTTTAAAAGCCGGTGACATATCTAATGGACGTTTACGTTTCAGTGTCTTTAAAAGTTAATCCCAATAGTATGCCTAAAAAAGCGTTTAAACAATTTTTTTTAACGTTGGAGTCGGTGGACGAAGAATCCGCATCTCGTTCGTATCGCCCGACCGGTCAATTCGAATTCGACACGGGGCCGATTTTGATGCAATTCAGCGACAGATGCCCGAACACCGTCATAGAAAACAGTAAATTGCCCAAGTGGGAAATCCAGGTGAGATTTTTTGAGTGGTAACAAAATATAACCAACTCTTATTTTTTTTGTAAAGTTTAGAAAAATGTTCACGTGTTGTGTTTTCGTAGGTATACTGGGTGGCGCCGTCAGAAAATAGCGGTTGTGTAGCTATCAAAGCAACCGTGGTAGAGTCGAGAGACAATTGGTTCAGCGAAGACGGCCAACTGACTAAAATTTTATGCGAAGATTCAGAGGTGGACGAAAATGTCAAACCTGCAACTGTCGATAAATGTTGCGCTTGTTCAGAAGCTAAATATGAGGTACATTATACTAACAATAAAATGCAATAGCCTGTCCTACAAAATATTTTAAAGAAACTAAACATGGCGCGTCCTAAAAACTTCCTCTATCGGTGAAATATATTAACATTTACTATTGATAAACTACGACTACGAAACATTGTTCATTATTCCTTACAACTCACTAGAATATTTTACTAACCACTGTTGTTAAAAAATTGATTTAAACTAGGTACCGATTAATAAATCACCCACTAAATTACAAAAAATACAAGAAACAAAAGCTTGCCCACGAAATTATTTAATTATTTCGAAAGGACTATAAATGGCAGGCCTCACGAACATTCTCTAGCGGTGGAATTTATTAACATTAAACTTTAATAAACTACGCCATCTAGCGAGTTTGTGCATTACGATACATTGTCCATTATGCCTTAAAATTCACTCGAAGATTTAACTGACCACTGGTTTTAAGAAAATTGATTAAAACTGGGTACATAATATTTATAACTTACCCACTAAATTATACGAAATACAAGAAGAGCAGCTTGCCCACGAAATTATTTAATTATTTCGAAAGGACTATAAATGGCAGGCCTCACGAACATTCTCTAGCGGTGGAATTTATTAACATTAAACTTTGATAAACTACGCCATCTAGCGAGTTTGTGCATTACGATACATTGTCCATTATGCCTTAAAATTCACTCGAAGATTTAACTGACCACTGGTTTTAAGAAAATTGATTAAAACTGGGTACATAATATTTATAACTTACCCACTAAATTATACGAAATACAAGAAGAGCAGCTTGCCCACGAAATTATTTAATTATTTCGAAAGGACTATAAATGGCAGGCCTCACGAACATTCTCTAGCGGTGGAATTTATTAACATTAAACTTTGATAAACTACGCCATCTAGCGAGTTTGTGCATTACGATACATTGTCCATTATGCCTTAAAACTCACTCGAAGATTTAACTGACCACTGGTTTTCAGAAAATTGATTAAAACTGGGTACATAATATTTATAACTTACCCACTAAATTATACGAAAAACAAGAAGAGAAGCTTGCCCACGAAATTATTTAATTATTTCGAAAGGACTATAAATGGCAGGCCTCACGAACATTCTCTAGCGGAGGAATTTATTAACATTTACCTTTAATAAGCTGCGCCATCTAGCGAGTTTGTGCATTACGATACATTGTCTATTATGCCTTATACTCACTCAGATTTTACTGATCACTTATTTTAAGAAAATTGATTTAAACTGGGTACATAATAATTATAATTCACCCACTAAATTACACAAAATACAAGAAGCAAGAAGCATCATTAAATTGAAAGGACTTCGATGGAATATTGAAGAAAACCAAGAGTTAAAAAATCTACGTTTCATCTTCAAGACTAATAAAAGTGGCCGAATTGGTAAAAAACAAGTTCGACGTATAGTAGAAAGATTTAATACACAGACACTAAAAAAAAAACGATTGATTTTATTGCTTACTAAATGTATTCGTAATATTCGTAGGTGGCCTTCGAAGGACGTTGGACAAGAAACACGCATCCCAGACACTATCCTCCTGACCTCTGGAGCACCAAGTTTAGTGACATCATAGGAGCATCGCACCGAAAATACCATTCGTTTTGGAACGAGCAAGATTTTGCCAGCGAAGGATTGAAAGAACTAGCCGAAGAAGGAAAGACGCAATCGTTGGAAGCGGAAATCAAAGAAATGGTAAACCACGGACGAATTTTCTAACGTCGGTATACATACGATTTTATTACAGGGCACCAATATAAGGACGATCATAAAGGCCAGAGGGCTCCAGCATCCGAATATCACGGAATCGTCGTACGCTGTGTTTAGGACAGACAGCAACAATCACCTCGTGTCGTTGGTGTCGAAGATTACTCCTTCGCCCGATTGGTTCGTCGGCATCTCCAATTTCGAGCTGTGTAAAAGCGACTGCACGTGGGCCGAGTCTTACACCTACAATTTGTATCCAGTAGACGCCGGCACCGACGACGGAATCGGTTATCTGGTAAAGAAAAAAACATATCTTAATTATATTAGACTGCCAGTGTAGTGTCTAGTTCTGTCAGGATCGTCATGTAATTCCTGGATCTTGGCTGGGTCGTCATGTACAGTCTAGTCCTGTTAGGATCGCTATGTAATGCCTAGGACCTGGCAGGATCGCCATGTTATACCTAGATCCTGGCAGGGTCACCGTGAGGTGTCTAGTCCTGTCATGATCGCCATGTAATGCCTAGGACCTGGCAGGATCGCCATGTAATGCCTAGGACCTGGCAGGATCGCCATGTTATACCTAGATCCTGGCAGGGTCACCGTGAGGTGTCTAGTCCTGTCATGATCGCCATGTAATGCCTAGGACCTGGCAGGATCGCCATGTAATGCCTAGGACCTGGCAGGATCGCCATGTTATACCTAGATCCTGGCTGGGTCACCGTGAGGTGTCTAGTCCTGTCATGATCGCCATGTAATGCCTAGGACCTGGCAGGATCGCCATGTAATGCCTAGGACCTGGCAGGATCGCCATGTTATACCTAGATCCTGGCAGGGTCACCGTGAGGTGTCTAGTCCTGTCATGATCGCCATGTAATGCCTAGGACCTGGCAGGATCGCCATGTAATGCCTAGGACCTGGCAGGATCGCCATGTTATACCTAGATCCTGGCAGGGTCACCGTGAGGTGTCTAGTCCTGTCATGATCGCCATGTAATGCCTAGGACCTGGCAGGATCGCCATGTAATGCCTAGGACCTGGCAGGATCGCCATGTTATACCTAGATCCTGGCAGGGTCACCGTGAGGTGTCTAGTCCTGTCATGATCGCCATGTAATGCCTAGAACCTGGCAGGATCGCCATGTAATGCCTAGGACCTGGCAGGATCGCCATGTTATGCCTAGATCCTGGCAGGGTCACCGTGAGGTGTCTAGTCCTGTCATGATCGCCATGTGATGTCTAGATCCTGGCAGGATCGTCATGTAATGTCTAGATCCTGGCAGGATCACCATACTGTTTTTAGCTTTGTAGTTAGCTAGATATGCTTCGTACTTGCGTTACTCGAACATTTTACATACGTATAGTCACGCCTTTTTCCCGTAAGGGGTAGGCAGAAACCACTTTTTTCCACTTGTTACGGTTTTAACACACGTCTTGCACTTTTACTACTTTCATAAGCGCTCTCATACGTGGTCGTCAGTTGGTCGGTACCCTTGACCTGGCCTTTTTTTAAAACAATGTTGATATGATAGAGATACGTTCGCTTCTACCGACTATTCGCCTATTCACACTCGCATTATAAATTTGTTTCGTCAATCTTCCTTCATTCATTCTCTCTACGGGTCTAAAAACATCTAAGCATTTCTTGATCTATATCTTTGTTACCACATATTTTTTCACACCACAGCGTTACCTTATCTCACTATTACCCACTTTATCCATCAGAGTCACTTAAGCTATACTTCTCAGACTAATTATCTCCGCAGCATTGATCTTATTTTTAGGTTTTCTTTTTGCCAAAGCCCAATATTTACTACCATACATATGTAAGTTTAGGGACCAGCACTTCTCTATGCTCAGCCAGTCATGTCCTCATTGACACGTTTTGGCTGCTTATAAAGTTATGCAGCTCCCCCTTTATTTGTTTGCTTGCCAACACCCTTCGCTCAATATCACAGTCATAATTTTCGTGTCTTGAGAACTTTGAACCCAAGAAAACAAACACATTCTCAATTTTTTTCTTTTACTCCTTCAATCAGCACCTCGCAGTTTTGTCATGCTTTCTTCTCTATTAAAAAGCATTACTGTCGTCTTAATAACTGTCGTCTAAATAATATTAATCATCACCTGCAACTCATTTTTGGATGATGCTAATATGAAGAAGGCATTTGACGATCAAATAATTCATCCTCAATTCAAACGCACTTTCTTTCAATTCTTTTAAACAACCGTCTATGTATAAGTTAAACAGCCATGGTGAAGCCACACATCCCTGTCTAGCATCTTTGTTTATGTTAACCAGTCTGTGTAAGCTCCGTTTATTCTGACACAAGCAATGGAATTCTCGTAAAGTTATTTCAGCACTCGTATCAAACTAACGTTAACCAATACATAGACAATTTTAATTACGATTTTTCTTTACCACACTGTCTCAGGCGTTTTCCAAGTCTACGAAAGCGCAACAGACCTTTTGCATTTAAGTAAAACAATTATTGGTAACTAAACTATAGCATATTTCATAAATATACGGCGGTTTCGGATTATCCTTAGAAACTCGATAATCAGTATTAAACTGTACATTTAAGAAGTACGAAAGTAAATTTTCCTAATATTTTTAAACAAATTTCGTAGGTAACGAATTTTATTTTATAAGTTTATATTTCTTGTTTGTTTGTTAGCATGGTTAATTTTGCAACCAAATATATTCTTAATGACTTTATTTATTGTACATAATAAGAGATGTAGGTAAGTAATCCAAACAAATTTCACTAAGTAACTAAGCTATTAAGCTTTAGTATGGCTTGTTGATTAATTTTTGTTACATTTTTTGTAAGATTACTAGATCAGTAATTAGTAATCCTGGGTTATCATTGTAGTGGGTACCGACATTAAAATCGTATAGTACCGATTTTTAAAAAATAATACTCACTGTAAACAAGAATGCTCTTCATTTGTTTATCTGGACGAAACATGGATTTTTGCTAAAATTGGAACAAAAAGAATTTGGTAAGACGATAACATAAATTCTATAAAACGGTGAAGGAAAAAGACACATTATTGTGTATGCAGGTGTAAATCATGGTTTTGTTGATGGGGCGGATCTTTTGAATTCGTCAAAATCAAAATCAGCTGATTATCATGACAATCTGGATACATAGATGTTTACTATCGTTACATGAACCATCTGTCATTGTATTAGGTAATGCTCCGTACCATTCGGAAATTTTAAATAAGCAACCAACAAACACCTGGACGGTAAAGAAAATAAAAGAATGGTTAACAAACAAAAATATTTTATTTTCAAACTATTACTTTAGGCCGGAAATATTATCGATAGCTAAAAGGCACGAAAGAGAAAAAATTTACAAAGTGGATCAAATTATACTCAGGTATGGATATCGTGTGCTAAGACTTCCGCCTTATCATTGCCAATTGACATCGCCAATTGAGTGTTTTTGAGGAATATGCAAAACTTAAGGCTGTTTTGAAAACCTGGAAACGAGCACTTAATACTGCCACTCCTGAAATTTTGAAAAAATGTGTCACAAAATGTGAAAAGTTAATAGAGGAATAGTGGGTTCGTGAAAACCGCATCGAAGCAGTTAATCCTGTTATCATTTACAATCCGAATGAGGATAGCGACGATTATGATGAATATAAATCTGATGCCTGATAATACCGTAAGTACTACATGCTTGGACATAATATTTATTAAATTGGTACCAATAATTTATTTTCGTTGCATTCTCTTTTAACATAATTAAAAATGTGCCTATTTCTAATCAAAAAACTCATCGAGAGCTACATCAACGATTTCCGTTTACAAAACAGCAAAAAATAAAAATAAAACTTCTCAACAAAATCATAATAATAAACAAAAAATTTTCGGGTTAAAATCTTAAGGGAATTTACTAATGTAGTTTGCCACGTCTTTTTCGTTCTCTATAGAGTACTCTACCAGCGGTCTCTCTACTGGCAAATTATGCCCGAGCTCAGCCGTAGAGGGTAGGAGTAAAAAAATATATAAAAGTGAGCCGCGCCACCGACTTAGACGGTTCAAGCCGGAAACCCCTAGGTCTTATAGGTACTAGCAGAGCCACACGATAAACAACTGAGATTATGGTGAACCAAATAAATGAAATTATAGCTAAAATATATTGGATACTTTACTCCTACAATAAATCAAAGTACACAGCTCAATAACAAAATTATAACAAATATAGTCAAAATCAACAGCTAACAATAAATCAAAGTACACAGTTCAATAATAAACTTATAACAAATATAGTTAAAATTAACAGCTAACAATAAATCAAAGTACTCAGTTCAATAATAAACTTATAACAAATATAATCAACATCAACGGCTAACAATAAATCAAAGTACTCAGTTCAATAATAAACTCAGTTTTGGCATATTATCTAATGCAATAAATAGTTTTTAATAATGTATTATATTAATAAATTAAAACAAAACTTAATCGTGGTGTCAAAAATAAGTCACGTCGTTAAATATTCAAAAATAACTCACTTGTAACCTTTGGGTAAACGTATATTGTAGATCAAATATAAAACAAAAGAATAACTTTAATCTTGAACACCTTAATACGGAGTTCCTGCTAAAAACACCAAGCAAGTCTTTATAACACTGCAATTTATCGTCGATATGGATGATACGAATGCACTACTGTGGCCGGTATGGTTATGAAACGGCACCTGCTAATTAATAATGGCTTCCCTCAAATAAATCCCGCATGCGATTATTTTAACTCGACACCAAAATCCAAAATATCAACAACGGAGGTAAGATAGAATGGTCAAGTTAAAAATTAAATGGTTTTTCTTCAAAATCCAATTAAGATGGCCCAAATACAGCCAGATATGAAAGAAAAACCGTAGAGGTTCTGCACACTTGCCAATATCACACCGTCCCAAAAATTCTCACCGCACCATTCCCAAGATTGCCACCAAACGACTCCACTCCTTCCCCAAGCCGGATATCAAGAAATGACACGGAACCGACGTCAACCAACAATATTCGCAAGTCCATGCTCCACACCAAGAATCGCGCTCGTCCGTGTTGATAGCCAGCCCCATCCACACAGAAATGCAAACCAAACAATAATATAACCGACAACACACAACAATCGAGGCCAAAAACCAAAGCAAAATCTAATAACGAAAACCCCCACTCAACCTCCAGCGATTAACAAAAATGCCACAGCCATTAACAATCGAATCCTATCACAACAAGGTATGCAACACTATTTACAACGAATGATATATTTAAGTTACAACAAAATACGGTACGCGACACTATTTACGAGTACCTGAGGAATACAAAACTATCAGAGACACAATTATAATGGAACTGTAGAAGGGAAAAAATAGGCACGTTACAACCTCTCAATACAGTGTGCCCGTTAAGACGATGCCTCGGTGACTAATCAGATACCGTCGTATACTGGTGAAATAAGCTATATATTTTATCGTACTAAGTGATCCATTTTTCAATTATCTAAATGCACAGATCTACCAGTTTCAAATAGGTGATTCCTCAGCTGATATTTAAATTGATTTATACTGATCAGTGATTTTATGTTTTCTGGAATACTGTTGTATGATTTTGGTGCGAGCTAAGAGTTAGACATTTTAGTATCTGTTTTTGACATGAGTGGAATATTATAGTGTTGTTTTTTTCGAGTATTGTTTCGTTATTTGGGAAAATTGCTTAGGTAAGTGATGTCGCTTACACAAGCGATGGTAATAGTGACATCGAATATTTTCGTTTCAGTGCATAATTTATTTGTTGGTATGTTCCAGTCCTCGGATCCGTTAAGATTCAAGCGCAAGTTTATCATGCCGATCAAGCCGAACAATCCTAACGATCCAGAATCTCCTTTCTACAACGAAGAAGGAGAGCCCATGAATCCAGTAGCCAAGATCCACTTCACCAGACAACGTCTGTACGATAAACCTTGCGACGAAGACGACCAGAGAGACGAAGACGATGAGGATGATTGCGCGACTGAGAAATGGAGCGATTGGACGCCCTGTTCCGTACCGTGTGGACTCGGCAAAAGAACCAGAATAAGAAGTTACGCCAATCCCAGAAATGCCGAAAATTGCTACGTACCACTCGTGCAGTATCAAACTTGCCAAGGTAACCAAAAATGCCGACGACATCAACACGAAAAGTACATTTAGGTCTAACTTGAATTTTTTTTATTTGTTTTGCGTATACAGGGTGTTTTATTACTAATTGAAAATATTTTAACCATAGAATCCTGAACTCAAAATATGAAGATTCAACCCAAATCACCTAAATAAAATGTGTCTCCTGTCTGAGTTACAGTGTGTTTTAATTGAAAATTTAAAAATTATTTGTGCCCAGTACTTTAAAATTATTCGAAGTATTATTGTCATATTTAGTGAGAAGTGTAAGTACTATATACCTTACTAAATTATGTTAAATGAACGTTTTTGACTACTACCAAAGGCGTACGACAGGGGCAAGTAACTGGTTGATCCCTCCCAAATTATACGCCACTGGCGAAATTACAATTTCATTACAATTTTTCGATTCCCCAATACTTTCTACGTGAATATTTTACTTTTTCTCCATGGCGATAAAGTTATTATTTTTCGAGATATTTCGGGTTAAATATGAAGCTGCACAATTATTTTGATTTCAATGTGTATTAATTATGTCGGTGTTTTGGGTCATATGATTGCATTTATTACGCAAATTAAACTTTAATCTTAATTAACAAAAAACATAATATTATTTATCGAAATTTTTACAACGAAAATAGAATAGTTTCCTGTTTGTCCTTATTTGTTGGATTTCTCTGGGTTTGACAACACATAATTTTTGTTTCATCCAAAAATTCGATTTCTGCAATTCTTTTGCACAGCTTTGGTGATAAATTTATAAAAAATTATCTACTGGGTTTGACAACACATAATTTTTGTTTCATCCAAAAATTTGATTTCTGCAATTCTTTTGCACAGCTTTGGTGATAAATTTATAAAAAATTATCTACTGGGTTTGACAACACATAATTTTTGTTTCATCCAAAAATTCGATTTCTGCAATTCTTTTGCACAGCTTTGGTGATAAATTTATAAAAAATTATCTACTGGGTTTGACAACACATAATTTTTGTTTCATCCAAAAATTCGATTTCTGCAATTCTTTTGCACAGCTTTGGTGATAAATTTATAAAAAATTATCTACTGGGTTTGACAACACATAATTTTTGTTTCATCCAAAAATTCGATTTCTGCAATTCTTTTGCACAGCTTTGGTGATAAATTTATAAAAAATTATCTACTGGGTTTGACAACACATAATTTTTGTTTCATCCAAAAATTCGATTTCTGCAATTCTTTTGCACAGCTTTGGTGATAAATTTATAAAAAATTATCTACTGGGTTTGACAACACATAATTTTTGTTTCATCCAAAAATTCGATATCTGCAATTCTTTTGCACAGCTTTGGTGATAAATTTATAAAAAATTTATGCACACACACACACATCTGTATTAACATACGGAAGAGAAACCTGGGCACTCTGAAAACAAGATAGACATAGAATACAGTCTGCCGAAATGAAATTTCTAAGGTCTACTGGAGATTTCCTGGCTTATGTCACTTAGCTCTGGACAAACACTATTGAGAAGTTTGGTGAATCCCGTGCAATAGCCTTGGATATATCTAAAGCCATTGACTACGTTTGGCACCAGGCATTGTTAAGCAAATTGTAGGCCCACGATCTCCCAACTAAACTGCGCCAATGGCAAATGAGCTTCATGCAATTTCGCTTCTTAAATGTGGCAGTTGATGGTATTTCTTCTGATGCGTTAAAAACCAATGCCGGGGACCCCAGGGTTCCATCCTGTCCCCCACCCTATTTCTTTTACACATCAGCGACCTCTTAAAAACCACCAAAAACCCTGTTTACAGTTTCGCAGGCGACAGCACACTTGTCTCAACTTTCACATCCTATCGATAACTTTCGTTGAATGATACAAATAGACTTAGGCAGGAACAGGTTGACTCCATCAATAGAGATCTTGAAGCAATCGTCGAATGGAGAACCAACAACAGTTCAACGCCCAGAAAACACAAAGCGCCACGTTTTCCAAGGAAAAAAATTCCTCAAATCACTCCATCACAATGTCCGGAAATACCCTTGAATCAAGTCCCTACATCTCAAATTTGGCAGTCACGGTGTCTAATAATATGTCTTGGCATGACCATGTTGCTAACATCGCAAAGTCAGCAAGCCAGAGGCTAGGTTTTCTGTGAAAGGATAAAAAGTTTTTTACTCCTGATCAACTATTTACGACGTACAAGGCTCAAATCCGACCTTTACTGGAGTATTGCTTGCACATTTGGGGTTCAGCACCAAGGCATTCTCTTCGTCTTCTAGATTCCATTCAGAAAAGGGCCATTCGGTTGATAAACAGCCCAACTCTCACAGATACCCTTCACCCACTAGAACATAGAAGAAAAGTTGCAGACCAGACATTACTCTACAGATATTTCCATGGCAGATGCTCCAGAGAAATAAAAGCTCTCATACCACCACTAACCACATTCGGCCCAAGAACTTGGCACGATGATCAGTCTCACCCATTTACTCTCAAGATTGACACTACATGGACCAAACTTCTCAAAAAGCGGGTCCACAATCATCTCCTTTCTATAATCCTTCCCCTTCTAATAGTCGCAGTGCGGGCCGCCCGCGGCCCACACGATAGGTCTACCCTTTTTGCGACTATTTTCAGTAAAAAAAAATGAAGTTATAAGTGCCGAATTGAATATATTTTCAATGAACGACAGAATACACCAAAACTGATTAAAATGGAGGCAACACATTGAAAGAATGAACGAAGACAGATTGGTCAGTGGTAAACTACAGACCACGAGGAAGAAGAGACATTGATAGACCCAGAAGAAGATGGCTAGAATGAGGACGGAACAATCTGCAAGCCTTATCCTTGAAGTGCAGAAGAAGAAGAAGTTAATCTGTTTGCGTGAGTTTATCGGCGACTTCTTTTTTTTAAATTTTTCAATGAAAGGTTCTCTTTTTCCAGTTGAAATTTTTGAAGTTGCCTTTGCTGCAGCAATACCAGCCGTTGTAGTTGGGGAGTTGAGCGTGGTTTCATCATTTTTGTGGGATTGTATGGTTTGTACTCCAAGTCTTACGGGGTTTAGGTAAATGTATTAGCAATGGAATACTCGTCACGAGCATCTGAAGTTTCTGTCTCGTTATCCGGCTGGTGAATACGCTGTTATACTTGTTCGGGTACTTTCACTCCGACCGCTGTACTTTCTGCCTGTCCCAGAAGAGACAAAAAGTATTTTTCCCACTTGCTAAGCCTGATGGGCTTATTACCCGTAGCTTTCACATGCCTTTTTTCTTTAATTTTTTCTTCATATTATTAAACACTTTATTTAATTGTCATTTCTTTACCGACTGCGTGGTAATAGTGTTTAACAATAGTTTTCCCAAGCGTGTTTTTTGCTGTATTATTTTTGGGTATTCTAGATTTTTCGCAAATTATTGCATGTTCTGCAAGCAAACGCACGCTCAAAAGCCTTCTTTTCTTCATCTTCGCTAGACGGAGAAGTAACTAACTCAGTAGTTGCTTCTTTCATTTTCCGGCTGATACTTCACTTTCTCAAGTAGTAGTATCAAGTGTGTAGCATTAGCATCTACTTATTCACAAAAAATTCAATTGATGCTAATACTACACCGTAGATGCTACTTACATATTGCTACTTTTTATTCACTCCACTCAATGAATAATTGTGGTATTTTTGGGATAGAGATAACTCTTTTTTTGAATATTTATCTAAGGTACAGCCAGTTACTGCAGAAATAGTGGCCACAGTAGAAAGCACAAGCATCTTCATATTAAACCTACTGAATCCTATGATGAAATGGAGATGGAAGGTTCTAAAGAAGAAGCATCGAAAGATGAAAGTTCCAAAGAGGAGGGTGACGAGGGCGCAAATAATTCTAAAGATGGCGACGAAAAGGACGAAGATGGCAACAAAAAGGTCGAAGATGGCGAGGAAAAGGACGAAGAAGCCAACAAAAATGTCGAAGATGGTGAGAAAAAAAACGAAGATGGCAGTGAAGAAAAAGAGTCTAAAGAAGAACAAGAACCCGAAAAAGAAGCTTCTAAGGAGGAAGATAACCAGGATTCTAGGGTGGAGACAAACGACGAAGACACGCCAGGTATGTGTACAGATTTAATTAGTTTGTTGTAATTTTGGCAAAATTTAGATGATGAAAAAAAGTCGCAAGAAGAAAAGGGAGGTAGCGATGACTGTGCTGTCGGTGATTGGTCTGAATGGTCAAGCTGCAGCGCCACTTGTGGTTACGGTACCAAAACTAGAGATAGAAAATTACTACGTCCTCGGAACGAAGATAAATGTGAGGGCGTGGAGCTGCAAGAAAATCGTAGGTGTAGTGGGGAAGACGGAAAGTGTAGCAACGAGGTAAATTTTATATTTCGTCTTTTTCATTAAAAAAAAAATTAAGGTTAAACTCAAAACCATGAAATAACAGTGATTTTGTTGGATTTTCAAATAAATAATTTGTAAATTAAAACTCAATTTTCTTGATTTCTATTGTATTACTCCTGTTTTTTTACAAAAATTTTCAATTTTAGAGTCAATCCAAATGCTCTAACTCGAGTTGGGGTTCTTGGTCCAGTTGTAGCGTATCCTGCGGAAGAGGTTACAAGAGAAGATTACGATTACCATTCGAAGATGACGACGAAAACAGCGATAATCAAAATGATGATGAACAAAATGAATGTTCGAATTCCGAAGTCGTCGAGTGCAATATCGATTGTAACGACAGTAAGTACAAGCGTCAAATAACAGTATACAACTACAAATTCTACAAATAACAGTATACAATAGCTATTTTTCTACAACCGCTTAACAAAGTAGCCTTTAACCTTTCAAATACACAATTCTTTAAAGTATTTTTTATTTAAATTCTTTGGTCGTGGAGAAAATATCGTTTGTTACACGGTTAGAATAAAAATATTCGATACTCGTTGTTCCTCGCGCTCGATATCGCTCGCGCTTGGAATATTCTACTCGTTTTTCATTTTAACCTAGTGACAGAATCTACTATTCCAAATCAAAAATCTTGATAACGTAACAATGCTTTCGTGCAAACTGACAAGTCTAAACAATTAACGAGGAACGTCAAACTAATGAAACCAGGCGACTAGATATAAATTGTTTTTAAATCTCACGGTTTCTCACGATTCTATTTTGCCTTTTAATTAAACAAAAGTACAATAAATGCATTCTTATTAAAAAAATAATTCCTGTCTTTGTTTATTAATAATTTTAAGTCGTCAAAACATTATATACGAAGGCGAGAAATGATTGAAAATATAAATTTAACTTTCATCACTAGAGACGAAAGTTAACATTATGAGAATTTCTCTTACTTGCGACGTCTCTTTGTGAAGAGTCGTAGAAATAATATATTTTGATGTTATTCCTTCCAGGCGATAGACTCGGCGAGAGCCTAATAGTAGAGCAGGAACCTGATGGAAGAGTGGTCAACTGTAAGACAACCAAATGGTCAATATGGAGCAAATGCGTTATACACGGTTCGTCTTGCGGACAAGGATTAAAAAAAAGATACCGGCAAATAACGGTAAGCAAAAAGTTATTGCGATAAATATCTCTTTGGTTACGTCAACATTTTAAATGGAACGTTTTGCTTTCTTTAAGAACAACAGGGTGACCCTACTGTGGGTACCTGGGCACCAGGGGGTGGAGGGAAACGAAAAAGCCGACACCCTTGCAAAACAGGGGGCCGAATCTGCGTTCACTGGACCAGAAACGGTTTTTGAAATCACCACAAGTACCGCCAAAACAATTATTTCGGACTGGGCGGAGAGGAAAATACTCGCGTACTGGTCCGATATACCAGGGTTAACTCACTCGAAAGCGTTTCTACCTTAACTCTCGAGAAACACAACTGAGCAGATCCTAGAATGTAGCAGAAATGACCTGCGTATTCTAACGGGACTGCTTACAGGACACTGTCGTCTAAGATAGCACCTCGGAAAGATAGGTCTGAACCAACAAACGGACTGTCGGTTTTACTGCGTGGAAGACGAAACTGCTAAACATATACTATGTTCATGTCCCGGCCTGGGAAGAATAAGGTTCAACATATTTGGATACACCAACCTAGAACCTACCGATTTTAAAAAAAATCTCACCCTATACAACCATGAACTTCGTGAGAAGGGCTGGATTGTGCGGTGAACTGTGACTTTAGGGGTGAGCCACAATAGACCTACAAAGGGTCGCGGTGGAGGGGCGACCACGCCCCACTCACATGATACCTAACCTAATCTAACCTAAGAACTCTCCTTCTTCTTCTTCTTCTCATGCATATCTATTACTAAATGTATGCGACCACATTTTCCATTGTATTCCGGTCTCTTAATGTATGTATTGGGTCATTTATCTTTCTCAGTCCGATCCATTGTCTTATATTGCGTAACCATGACATCTTTTTCCTTTCCAAATATTCCACTATAGATCAGGTATATCGTATAATAGATATAATATAGAGATCTATTAAAGAGAATAAAATATGTCTAGCAGTTTTCACCCACATTGCAAAAGCATTAAATAAAGTGTGACACAAAGGCTTATTATTAGTAGAGTAAAGTGGTACACTCATACCTGAATAAGAGAACCTTCAGGGTCAAACAAGAAAGCGAATACTCAGAAATACGGTTAATCAAAGTAGGAATCCCCCAAGGAAGTCTTCTGGGACTATAATAGTGCACTCCATAATCATATAGCTAAGTTTTAGAACTTCTAGGCAATTTAGACATTCTAGTCCACAGTCTCAAATGCAAAAAATCTTTTGAACTTGTGTGAAAAGTTATAGTTAAAGTTCAGTTCAGTAAAACTTAGCCACAACAATGTAGTGTGCATAAACATTCATTTCTTGGGTGGACCATTCGGAATAGTAGTCATTATCTTCATCATCATCAATCGACCAATCGAGTCCACTATTGGACATAGGTCTTCCGTAGCTTTTTCCATCCTTGCCGATCATGTGCTGCCTCTATCCAGTTGGTCTTTATCCTTTTGATATCGTCGGTCCATCTGGATGGTGGGCGGTCTTTACTTCTGTATGCGTCTTGACGCGGTCTCCACTGGATAGTTTTTTTTTTTTTTGTTTATGAAAATAGTCGCATAAAGGGTAGACCTATCGTGTGGGCCGAGGACGGCACGCACTGCGACTATTAGGGATTATAGAAAGGAAATGATCGTGGACACGCTTTTTAAAAAGTTGCAGGTCATAGTTCTCTGGAAAAACTGATTTTGGAAGCTTATTCCATTCCGTAGCAGCCCTGTAAAAGAAGGATTCTTGATGAAGATTGGTCCTTGTAGTGTCAATTATGAGAGTAAATGGGTGAGACTGATCAGCGTGACGAGTTCTTCGGCCGAATGTGGCCAATGGTGGTACAAGAGTTCTTATTTCTCTGGAGCATCTGCCATGGAAATATCTGTAGAGCAATGTTCTAGAGGGTAAAGGGTATCTGTGAGAGTTGAGCTGTTTATCAAGCGAATGGCTCTTTTTTGAATGGAATCTAGAAGACGAAGAGAATGCCTTGGTGCTGAACCCCAAATGTGCGAGCAATACTCCAGTAGAGGTCGGATTTGAGCCTTGTACGTCGTCAACAGTTGATCAGGAGTAAAAAACTTTCTGGCTTTCCACAGAAAACCTAGCCTCTAGCTTGCCGAATTTGCAACATGGTCATGCCAAGACATATTATTGGACCGTGACTCCCAAAATCGAGATGGAGGGACTTGGTTCAAGGGTATTTCCGGACATTGTGATGGGATGATTTGAGGAATTCACTTTCTTGGAAAACGTGGCGCTTTGTGTTTTTTGGGCGTTAAACTGAACAAGATTGTTGGTTCCCCACTCGACGATTGCTTTAAGATCTCTATTGATGGAATCAACCTGTTCCTGTCTGAGTCTATTTGTATCATTCACCGAAAGTGATCGATAGGATGTAA